>PVJI01017749.1:19837-35055 GCA_004026765.1 Micronycteris hirsuta | reverse complement strand
ATACAAGAGTACTTTAATTTTCACCTAGGCTTAAACAAATGGATGCTATGATAAGGAGGTTTGCTAATCTATCTATTAGCCAGGAAACAGTATTAAACTACAAAACTCTAGGTCCTAGTTAATGGCTAAACATATATTTTCAAAGTCTTAAATCTCTCTGAGTTAAAGATGTATGCAGAGGTTGCTCTTTGTACCTTTGAGATTTAAGGGGACTGTCACATAGGCAAAGGCATCCTTAACCATTAACTATATTCATCAGGGCTTAGATGTTTGGCTACCTATCAGGAGTTAGATGGCCTATCTAGATTTCTCTGAGATGTAAAAATAGTCTTTATATTTAACCTTTTACTAAAATCTACTCTTTTCAGCTAAAAGCTTCCTAACTTCCCTATTTATCTAGTCTTAGTAATAAACATTCCTGCTCAGTAGTAAATTTTTAGCTTTGGAAAGGCCATATAAGACATTTCTTAGTAAATGGCTTCTCCAGCAATTAGCAGTTGCTTCTGCTTTTAGTGTTCAGATTGCTGGTTTGCTAAATGGCTTAATTCCTCTCCTTAACCCTTTCAGGTGGGGGAATAGGCTAGCAGTTAGAAGCCTTTGTTTCTAGAGGTCAATGAGCATTGCCACAGCTACATCATGCAAGCCATAAGCTAGACTTGAGAGAACTGCCCCTGGTCGCCTCCTGCTGTGCAGCGGCATCCTACCCATATCTGACTGTGTCAAGAAATGGGTGTGGGTTGGTTCTCCACAAATCAGAGTCTATGGATCTGGTGTAGGCTGGCCCGCAACAGGATTCAGTGTGTACCCCAGGAAAAACTTCAATCAGGTAGCCTCTCTGGGTATCCACCCCATAATATCTGACCCAGTAGCAAGGGTCTGAATGCTTGTACAGTCCTACAGGTATTGCAAGCACTTGGAACCTCTCCTCCTGCTGACTCAACACTGAGGCATATAGAAGGATCTGGAAGGGGCCTTAGAAATCTAGCTCTGAGAGTTCTGGCCAAGATGGAAGTGTAGGTAGAAACCCTTCACTTCCTTGCACTACCAAAAGGAAAAAAACAACCAATCTAAAATCAATAAACAACCAGAAGTGCCAGAAAATCAAACTGCACGGGACTCCGACAACCATGGAATTAAAGAAACAATCAAAGAGAACAACCAGACTGGTAAGGCAGCGAATGGAGAGAAACTGTAGTAAGGCAGCGGACCATGGGGGTGGGGCTCACTGCAGAGCGGCAGCAGGCTATGTGGGAGGAACTGACTTAAGGGAAAACTGAGACTCAGAGGTGGCTGTGGACTATGGCGCTTGCCGCAGTAGGAGAAACTCCCAGTCTCACATGAGAGTTTGTTGAAAAGTGCACTAGAGATGAGTAGGTGAGTTGCATTATTCCCTCTCTGGCCCCTCCCCCACAGGCAGTGCTGCAGCAAGGAGGTTTGCTCTGCCTGAGTGAATACTGGAGGCCCTGCCCCCTTACAGGAGCCCTGAGCAAAGAAATAGGGCCCAAATGAAAGAACAGTGCAAAACCTCAGAAAGAGAGCTAAGTGAGAAGGATATAGCCAACCTATCTGATGGAGAATTTAAAGCTCTGGTAATCAAAATGCTCACAGAATTGATTGAGCTTGGTTGAAAAGTTAAAGATACCCAAAATGAAATAAAGCAAAATATTCAGGGAACCAACAGTGACAGGAAGGAAACCAGGACTCAAAGCAACGATTTAGAACAGAAAGAAGAAATAAACATCCAACTGGATCAGAATGAAGAAACAAGAATCCTAAACAATGAAGAGAGGCTGAGGAATCTCTGGGACAGCCTGAAACATTCCAATATCTGAATGATAGGGGTACCAGAAGGAGAAGAACAACAGCAGCAAGAAATTGAAAACTTACTTGAATAAATAAGGAAAACTTCCCCAATCTGGCAAAGGAAATAGACTTTCAGGAAGTCCAGGAAGTGTATAGAGACCCAAAGAAGTTGGACCCAAAGAGGAATACACCAAGGCATATCATCATTAAGTTACCCAAGATGAAAGATAAAGAGGGAATCCTAAAAGCAGCAGGAAAAAAGGAGATAGTTACCTACAAAGGAGTTCCCATAAGGCTATCAGCTGATTTCTCAAAACAAACCTCGCTGGCAAGAAGGGGCTGGAAAGAAGTATTCAAAGAGATGAGAAGCAAGAACCTATATCCAAGATTACTCTATCCAGCAAAGCTATGATTTAGAATGGAAGGGCAGATAAAGTGCTTCCCAGATAAGGTCAAGTTAAAGGAGTTGATCCTCACCAAGCCCTTATTATATGAAATGTTAAAGGGACCTATCTAAGAAAAATAAGATAAAAAATATGAACAACAAAATGACAACAAACTCACAAGTATAAACAAATGAACCTAAAAGAAAAGGAAAACCAATGAAAACAAAAACTAAGCCAACAACTAGAACAGGAACAGAATCAGAGAAATCACATGGCATCACATGGAAGGATTTCAGTGGGGAAGAGAGGGGAGGAATAAAGGGGAAAAGGTACAGGGAAGAAGAAGCATAATTAGTAGGCATAAAACAGACAGGGAGAGATGATATAGGAAACAGAGAACTCAAAGAACTTATATGTACAACCCATGGACATGAACTAAGTTGGGGGAATGCTGGAGGTTTGGGGGTGCAGGGCAGAGGGTACTAAAGGGGGAAAACTGGGAAAACTAATAGCATAATCAATAAAAATACTTTTAAGAAAGAGGAAAGTTGAAGCTTCAGATCCCATAGCTATTCACTTTTACAAAGCTGCCAACCTAGTATAACTTTCAACCTCAAAGCTCATCTTACAATATCTCATCTGTCCTTCTCCCCAGGAGTGGTGAAGAACAGAGATAATCAATCCCATTTCAGATATTGAGTATACAAGGCAAAGTCTAGGAAGTGATTGCCTTAAGATATATTGGAGAATACAGTGTACAGATGATGTGTTGTAGAATTGTAAACCCAAAACCTGAATGTTAACCAGTGTCATCCCAATAAATTCAATAAAAATGAGAAAAAACATGCAGAAAAAAAAAAGATATATTGGAGAAGATAGAGGGAGAGAACTGAGGTTTCCTGGTTCCTAGTTCAGCTACAATAAGGTCTTTTGAATATGAGAGCTCCAGGAAGAAAGAAAATTGTCGATTCAGTTGTGGAACAGAGTGTAGGAGTCAGGGATCCCAGTTGATTCATTACCCATTGTTCCCCTTCAGGTCTTGGGAACAGAATTCCAGGGCTCCATTCCCCCACCATCCTGAACACTCAGATCAACCCTCACCATCCAAGAAGGAGAGACCAGAGCAGACATCTCAGGAAGTACCATCACTCTGAACTAAATCTTAATCTCTTGACTCTTTCCCCAAGGACCAGAAATCCCTTCTTAGGAATGACCTCTTGTTCTCAGAAGTAACCCCATTTATCCTCCAGATAACTCCTTAGAGTTAACATGGTGCTATGCCCTCCAACATCATTTCTAGTCCCTGTACACAGTCTGGAACCTAGAAACAGTCCATCCTATAATCATTCTCAGGATCAAAGGGGTCTGGGACTTGCAGGAGAGTTATAGGAAAAAACTGTTCAGTGTTGCATTCCAATCAGCAATGAGTAAGAAAAGTTCCTGTTGCTACACATCCTTGTCAGCATTTGTTGTGTTTTTGGATTTTCGCCATTCTGATAGTTGTATACTGGTATTTTAATTTGCAATTCTCCATTGACACAATGTGGAGCCTCCTTTCATATGCTTATTTATCATCTGTGTACCTTGTTTGGTGAGGTGTCTGTTCAGATCTTTTGCCTATTTTCAAATCAGGTTGTCCATTTTCTTATTGTTGAGTTTTAAGAGTTCCTTGCCTAATTTGTATAATAGTCCTTTATTAGATATCTTTTTCAAATATTTTCTCCCAATTTGTGGCTTGTCTTCTCATTCTTTTGACAGTGTCTTTGGCAGAGCAGGTGTTTTTCATTTTAAAGAAGTTCATTAAAACTTCATTTTAATGAAATCCAATTGTTTATTTCATGGATTGCGCCTTTAATGTTGTATCTGAAAAGTTATCACCAAACCCAAGGTCATCTAGGTTTTTTCCTATGTTATCATCTAGGAGATTTATTGTTTTGTGGTTTACATTTAGGTACAGAATCCATTTTGAGTTAACTTTTGTGAAGGGTGTAAAATCTATCTAGATTTTGGTTGTTTTTTGTTTTTTGTTTTTGCATGTAGATGTCCAGATGTTCTAGCACCATGTTGAAAAGACTATCTTTTCTCCATTTTATTGTTTTTGCTCCTTTGTCAACAATCAGTTACCCATATTTATATGTCTATTTGTGGGTTCTCTATTCTATTCCTTTGATCTACATGTCTCTTCTTTCACGAATACCACACTGTCTCGATTAATGTAGGTTTAGAAAGTCAATGTTGGGCAATGTCAGTACTCCACATTGTTTTTCTCCTTCAATAGTGTGTTGGCTATTGTGGGTCTTTTGCCTGTCCATATTATTTATTTTATTTTTTTAAATTTATTTTTATTTATTTTTTATCCTCACCTGGGGACATGCTTATTGATTTTAGAGAGGTGAAGGTAGGAAGAGAGAGAGGGAGAGAAACATTGGTGTGAGAGGGAGACATTGATCAGTTGCTGCTAGTATATGTGCCAAACAGGACCTGCAACCCAGGCATGTGCCCTGACCTGGAATCAAACCCACAACCTTTCAGTTTATGGGATAATGCTCCAACAGAGTAAGCCACACTGGCCATGACTTTATATATATTTTAAAATCAGTTTGTCAATATCCACAAAATAAGTTGCTGGGAATTTTATTGGGATTTCATTCAAGTTGAGAAGAACTGCCATATTGACAATATTGAGTCTTCCTACCGATGAACATGCAGTAGCTCTACATTTATTTAAGTCTTTGATTGTTTTCATCTTGTCCTTTTCTTCATTAGATCTTATACATATTTTGTTAATTTTATACCTAAGTGCTTGCTTGCTTTATTTATTTATTTATTTATTTAGTGCTAATGTAAATGATATTGTGCTTTTAATTTCAATTTCAGTTGTTCATTGCTGGTAAATAGGAAAGTGAATGACTTTTGTATACTAATCTTATAACCTGCCACTTTGCTACAACTGCTTTATTAGTTCCAGGAGTAATTTTGTTGATTCTTTGGGGTTTTATACATAGGTGATCATGTTATCTGTTAACAAAGACAGTTTTATTCCTTCTTCCTTATTCTGTATACCTTTTATTTTCATTTTTGTCTTATTGAATTAATGAGGGCTTCCAGTATGAAGTTTAAGAAGAGTGGTGAAAGGGGATGTTCTCGTCTTATTCCTGATCTTAATGGGAAAGCATCTAGTTTCGTCGAGTCTCTCACAATTAAGTATGATATTAGTTGTAGGGTTTTTGTAGATTTATTTTTTATCAAGTTGAGGAAATTGCCCTCTCATCCTAGTTTGATGAGAGTTTTTTTTTTTATCATGAATGGGTATTAGATTTTGTCAAAAGCTTTTTCTGTACCTACTGATATGATCATGTGATTTTTTGCCTGTTGATCTGATGGATTACATTAATTTATTTTTGACTATTGAACCAGCCTTGCATACCTGGATAAATTCCACTGTATAATTTTTATTATACATTGTTGGATTATTTGATTTGTTAATATTTTGTTGAGAATTTTTGAATCTATGTTCACGAGAGATATTGGTTTATAGCTTTCTTCTTTTGTAATATCTTTTTCTGTTGTGTTGTTTTTTGTTGTCATTGTATTAGAGTAATGCTTTTCTCATAGAATTCCTCAGCACCATTCTCCTCCACTCCAGGTAGTTCTTGTTTTTTCATTCAGTTAATCCTTTACCTCTATAGACTATCCAGATCCCTGATTTCTGACCATAGCTTCACACCTATATTGTATTTTTACTTACTAATTTATTTGTTTTTTTAAAGATTTTATTTATTTAATTTTGGAGAGAGGAGAAGGGAGGAAGAAAGAGGGGGAGAGAGACATCAATGTGCGAGAGAAACATCAGTTGGTTGCCTCTTGCACACCCCCAGCTGAGGACCTGGTCCACAACTCAGACATGTGCCCTGACTAGGAATTGAACCAGCAACCTTTTGGTTCATAGGCAGGTGCTCAAGCCACTGAGCCACACCAGCCAGGGCCTATATTGTAGTTTTAGAAGATATCATTCAATACTCTCTAAAGCTTTCCAGTAGGTAAGCTTTACATGTGGGAAGTGTGGTAGACATTTGTTCACTGCATTCTAGTATCCAATTTCCCTTTCCTCTGTCCCAACAACCCTGATTCCATTTGGAGATCTATGGAGTTCCTGACCCTAATTTCTAGGACTGAAGAATGTGATCTAAACTAAGTTAGTAAGAGGATGAGTCTACCTCTTTTGTTAGTATATGTCTCAGGTTTAGGCATATAAGCTTAAGCTGGTCCCATCAGGACTTTTGGTGGAAATGGTAGAACAAATACAGCTTTTGTAACCCAGCTATTGACAGTCTTCTTGAAAGTAGGAGAGATGTGAGCCTTAGGATGAAAACAATGACACAGAAGGCAGAACAGAATGATAAATATTCAGTCCTTGGTGACACTGTTGAGCTGTAGTGTCAAGTATCACCTGATACCTAGAACTTCCCTGAACTTTTTAGCTACTTGAATCTATATCCTTTTATTGTTTAAGCCAGTATGAATTGGGGTTTCTGTTCATTGTAGCTGAAAGAATTCTAATACATAGAGCAATAACTGATTTAAGATAATATATGCATGAGATGAACAATCCTTTATATATACCTACTTTTAAGTTTTTACTACAGAAATGATCTAACATACATAAAAGTAGAGAGAATAATATGATGAACCCCTGTGTAGACTTCAACCATTATCAACATTTTGCCAATGTTTTTTTTTTCATTTAATCCCTCTAGGTTTGTTGTTGTTGTTGTTGTTGTTGCTATGTTTTATTTTGTTTGGGGAGGGTTGCTCTTTTTTTGTTTTTTGTTTTTGAACATTTTAAAGCAACTATGAGACATGATAACATTTCACCCATAAGTAGTTTATAAGATATAAACAATTCTTGACAATCTCTGCCTTATACCATCTTTGAGAAAGAATATCCACTTAACAGAGGCACTTTCTCTCACGGGAGGCAAGGGTAATTAAGAACATGGAGCTTCCTTCCCCTCTCAGAGGGCAACCAGAACTTGGCCTTCAACTTCTCAAGATGTCTTTGTAAGAGAATCCTCTTGGCTTCCTCCTCTGGGTATTTATTTATGAGAAAAATAGGCAATACAAATGCCTCATAATGAGGGTGGTCCAGAAGGAATGCTAGATGCCTATAATTATGCCCAGAGCATCTTATTAGAGAGTTAAAATTACATGATCAACTGGTGTACTTTTAATAACCTCCATAGTGATTCACTCATTAAGACAATGGCAACTGTTAATTGTTAGTTTTCCTGAAAGCCCATTTTGATAATTGCTAGGATGAAAAGTGACCTGGAAGTTTAATATTCCTATTTTATTTTTCTCCATTTGGTATCATATGTCTTCTTTTTAAAGATTTTATTTATTTATTTTTAGATAGAGGAGAAGGGAGGAAGAAAGAGAGAACAATTGATGTGAGAGAGAAACATCAGTCGGTTGCCTCTCATATAGGCCCTTACTGGGGACTGAACCCACAACCCAGGAACATGCTCTGAACTGGGAATCGAACCAGTGACCTTTTGCTTTAAAGGACAATGCTCAACCAACTGAGCCACGCCAGTCTGGGCTCATACGTCTTCTTAATAAAAAATATTCTCTCCTGCCCTGGCTGGTGTAGCTCAGTGGATTGAGCGCAGGCTGGGAACCAAAGGGTCCCGGTTCGATTCCCAGTCAGGGCATATGCCTGGGTTGCAGGCCAGGTCCCCAGTGAGAGCCATGTGAGAGGCAACCATACATTGCTGTTTCTCTCCCTCTCTTTCTCCCTCCCTTCCCCTCTCTCAAAAAATAAATGAAATCTTTAAAATAAAATAAAATAAAATAAAACACTTAAAAAATTCTTAGTCTATAAAAAATATATATATATATATATATTCTCTCCTTTTTTTTTTTGGTTGGTGTCTGTTCCTTCCCTTGATGTTTTTTCTTGAGTTATTCTAAAATACTTACTCTGTACTTCAACACCCAATGCCCTGATAATAAGTGTGGTATGAACTGCTTTGAAAGATCCCTTTGTCACTGGAAAGGGACTGGGCCTGGAGCACATCCGCCTTGGGCTGGCCTGTAGTGTGTCGGTTCTGGACTTGGTGCAGGAAAGATTTCACAACATGAATTCAAGTGATTTGGAGAGTACATTTATGAAAGCTGGAGACAGTGAAACGAAGGAAGTGCTTATGACAGGGGAAGCAACAGGAGAAAGCCTAAGCAATGCTCTGTTTGGCTCTGTAGAAATGTTATAGGAAAGTGAGCCATGAAGGCAGTATGGACTCACTGAGAAGTAAAAGCCACAGTGACAAATATGAGCCAAGGTGGGGCTGCTCTTAGCTCACTGAAAATTCAGAGAAAAGGGGGGCCTTGGAGAAAGGCTCAGGGGGTTAGCCCAGGACAAACTGCTGCTGCCCATTGCTCTCCCAGTTACCAGTCTTACCAGGACCCTTAGAGCTAAAGAAAGGGAGCAGAGATATACTCTGAGAAAGGGTTCCAGAAAGGGTCAGCAAGTAAGAGAAGAGGATGACTATGAAAAAGATCATCTCCAGCTGGGTATGGTCAGATATACTCATCAGAATAAAGTCTTCCAAGGAGATGTTGTTGGCTCCTTCCCTCTCTGGTTGTCTTCAGTCAGTTAAGGAATCTTCAGAGAAAACCACTGGGAGAAAAGCAAGTGATGAAGAAGCTACTGGATAGGTTGATCTGCATCAGGGAGAGTCTGATAGTTCTTGGGACTTTATAGTTAAGTAGCAACTTAATTTTTATGGTTCTAAACTTTCATTAAAATCCTCAAACACTGTCAATTCTACAATGAATGGAAACTTCATTCCATCCAAATGTCAAACATGAGCTATCACAGGAATGAAGGAAGTGCCTTATGAAGAACAAAAAGATTAGGGCTCTTCAGTTTAACCTAATGATCACAACAGGGTAGAGGAAGTTGACCATTAGAACTAAATGTGCAAATTATCAAAATACAAATTTCCCCAGCCAAGGTTTTGATATGCCCAGGGAAGGAGGAAGCAGACCCACTGTTTGGAAAAGCTCCCAAGAAGTTTCTGATAATTTTCCCCCCTCTCTTCTATGCCCCTCCCCTCCAAAGTGAAAACTCCTGATCTAGAAAGATGAAGTTTGAGGTAGAACATAAGTCTATAAAATCATGAAAAAGTGGAAAGAGTGAATATATTTACTTACCAAGTACAGGATATCTGAACATGTGAGTTAAGACAATGTAAAAGTAGAACAAACAAAACTTCACATAAGCCCAAGTAAGTTTAGGTAGAACAGGTTAAAGATACAAACAAGGTTTATCCAAAGTGGGCTTATCAGTTAATGGGTACCCACAATGAGTAAAGGAAACTTGAAGATTTCAGAGGAGATCCTTGATCTTTTGAGGTATATGACTACAATGCTCACCTCTAAATCATGGAGTAATTCTTACCATCTCATGAAAAAATAGCCCTTGTTAATAATATACCAATTACCACCTCCTTTCATTGGGCAAGACCTAGGCTTTTCTGAAAATCATACACTAAAACCCTGCCACTGTTTTGACTAATAAATAAAAAGATCTGAGAGGAAAGTAGAAATAGTCCTTGGGTCAGCTGTCCTCAAATGCACACTGAAGATTGGGAAGGAATGCCTTGCCTCTTTCTCTGGACCATGACATGCCCCAACGGAAGCAAGGCTGACACACCCAAAGAGCAGGCTTGATGGGAGATGTTATTCAAGGGAGGTCTGCTGGTGTACTTAGCCAGGCAGTGATCACTTGGCTGGACCTCTTGACTAAAGACCCCAATAACTATCCTTTTCATCAATAATTAGCACAAAAAAAAAAGTACTGGAGAGTCCAATGCTAGATTCCACCCAGAAGTCAGGAGGGAAATCTCTTCTAATACTTTGTTTCTTTAGTGAGCAATGGAGTCCTTCTATAGAGTCAAGGATGATAAGGATTTCATAGGACTTTCAACCCTCCTTCACACCTCTACGTAATATGTTAAGAAGAGGTGAATACTTACTCTTTTTATTTAGTACTGAAGGATGCTGAAGAACTAAGTTACCAATCTGATAGTCAGCTCACCTCTCTGTTCAGAAGTTCTTCCTGATATTCACCTCATTGCCCCTGCTAGTAGAAGTGCTTGTACACTGGTATCCCTCCAGGGGACATAAACAGTCCAAGAGACACTTCTCATCTTCTACGAGTTGTCTGCTCTTGGGTGGCTGGTGCTTTGTGGCTGTTTTTTCAGTGGTGCCAAAATTGATTTTGGTCATCACTCTATGCATAACAAGCAGTTTTTAGTCCAGGAATAAAGTACCCAAAATAGAAAAGGAAAGGTTATACCTAGAGTGGGTAGCTGTTGACCCCAGCCACCCAGAAAGTCAAGAGGAAATGCCATAACAGCTGTACTCTTGGCATGAGCTTGACAAACTCAAGCCAACATGACTGTAATTTCAAATGTGAATCCAACAGCTCAGCTGCTCTTAGGGGTGTTATAGACATTTAAAGGGCCTCTCCCTGTGGTTCCTAGTCATTGATAACCTGGAAATATTAAATTCATCCAGCAGTACTTGCATTTTAAGAGGTACCTAGAGAGAAAAATGTTGAACTCAGAGGATGGGCCATTTATGGTGCAATTTAGGCATGGGATTACCATGCTTTCCCTGAAGATCATGAACTGAAAGCCTTTCCACCTCCTTTGATGGAGGTTATTTGGCTACAGAAAGATTTTTTGGTGCATAGTTCGTTCCCATCTTGGCCTACCTGTAAATTTGGTTTGAACATTCAGGATATTGAAAAAACCAGCCAAGGTTTGCTTCTTAAAGAGAATCCTGGGTGGAGATCCGTAGCTACCTGATCGGTCCGAGATGGCAGAGGTGGAAGAGACACTGAAGCGACTTCAGAGCCAGAAAGGAGTGCAGGGAATCATCGTGGTGAACACGGAAGGCATCCCTATTAAGAGCACCATGGACAATCCCACCACCACACAGTATGCCAACCTCATGCACAACTTCGTCTTGAAGGCCTGGAGCACTGTGCGTGAAATTGATCCCCAGAATGACCTCACCTTCCTTTGAATTCACTCCAAGAAAAGTGAAATTATGGTTGCCCCAGATAAAGACTATTTCCTGATTGTGATTCAGAATCCAACTGAATAAGCCACTCTCTTGGCTCCATGCATCATTCCTTCATTTGGTGACCCCAAGAATAATAGTGTTAATCATGTCAACTGACTGGTGGGTAGAAATCACCTGAGAGCCCATGCAGACCAATCCAGTGGCCAAGGTGGGCGGCAGCTTCACCCCATCCCACCAAAGTCATCCCCCTGCTGGCTGGTCACCCCTGAGTTCCCAGGAGGGCCCTCTTTTCTCAAGTCCAGGTTTTGGAGCAAGAGCTTGTGAGAGGCCCACACCCGCTTCCTTCTAACCTTCAGTTCACTTTGTTGCCCTTGGGAAAGGCTGTTTTTCTTTAATTAAAAATAACTGAAACTTGAAAAAAAAAAGAGAGAATCCTAGATTTTGTCATTGCTCACCTTCACCTAGTTTCCCACCCACTTCTCTCCTAAATTTCACCATAATTCTTTTTTTAAACCTTCACCTGAGGATATGTTTATTGGTGTTAGAGAAAGAATAAGGGAGAGGGAAAGGGAGTGAGAGACAGAGAGAAACAGACAGACATTGATGTGAGAGAGAGACATCAATTGGTTGCCCTTCATATGCACCCCACTGAACCCACAACATAGACATGTGCCCTGACGGGCAATGGAGCCCACAACTTTTGATGTACAGGACGGTGCTCCAACCAAATGAGCCACCTAGCCAGGGCCTTCACCATAATTCTTAATTAGCCAGTTGTGAATTAGCCACAACAAAGCTGGAATTTGCAGTGGGTTTTCTCCTGTCATGGAAATAGTTCCTGAGCTGTGGACACCCCCCATACATGGGTACAGGTTCTCAGAATTCACACCTTGCTTTAATATTATCCTGATCAATTAAGGGAAAGGGAATCATAAAAATAAAAACAAATGAAAAAGTTTAATCTTGAATTCCTAATCCTGGTAAAGAAGTTTTTATATATGTTTTATTTTTAAATGTTCCATTTATTTGTGAGATGGTTGACAGTGACATTCCTGAGAGTTTGTTTGTGCCTGACTTTCTTGCATGTATATTCTAAGTTAATCTTTTTTTTTGATGACTTGGTCAGAATCAGAGATGTAGTTTTCACTACAGGATAACATTGTAGCAGGATGGCAGGCAAGAGCCACACAACAGAACATATTTTGTCCAGAAGGATAAAGTTTGAGGTGGAATGCTATCAAAACCTTTCCACTCAGAAAGAATTAAGGTATTTAATTGAGTGAACAGGAATTTTACCTGCAAGTCTTAGAGTTCAAGAATTAGAGATGGGGGAGTTTGAATCTTAAAAGAGGTAAATATAGAACCACGTAAAAATGACATAGTTCATAGTAAACTTGTTAAAATTATTATTCTGAAGAGGTATCACAGTTTAAAATCTTGAAATTTAAGAAACATAATTATAAAGGGAAATTAAGGGAATTTACACTGCCTGGATGGGACTCTGACTTTTGACATTTATATCAGGGCAGACAACCAGGATCCCTTAAAATTGATTTCCGATGCTATTGTTGGAAAAATAATCCTGACTGCATGGGTCATGAGCCTGGTTCAGGTGGCAGTTCTAATGAGATCTGAACAAACATAGGATCTGGTAAGATAGAACGAGGGCTAAATGCATCACTGTACATAAAATATGCATAAAATTGAACACCACAAACTCAGAATGGAAAAGGCTACATAAGCATGAGTACTCCAGAAATAGCTTTCTAGGTTAGAGATCTCTGAAAGCTGAAGGCAGTTTGCAATAGGTATCTCCAAAGAGAAAAACAGAGGACTATTCGATGTGAGAATCAGGAAGTTAGCTTGCTTGATGCGGACTCTGGCCAGCGGTGTCCTCGGTGTTGTGGGTGCAATGAACAAAATTACATGGACTGCAGAAGTCCCGTGGAGAAAAGGGACAGCATGGCCACCCTCTGAGTGAGAGAGTGCCCCGATCCTTGCATGGACAGGCTTTTATTGCTTTCCGGGAGCATTATATCAAGGAAGGTCCCCAATCATTATGCTCAGATTTGCTTTAAGTGATTACTATTCATATATATATTACTTTCTTGTTGTTCAATTACAGTTGTATGCATTTTCCCCCACACTCCCCTCCACCCCAGCCAAACCCACCTCCCTCCCTTGCTTCTACCCTCCCCCTTGGTTTTGTCCATGTGTCCTTTATATAAGTGATTACTTCTTACAGATAACAAAGAAAAAAATGTTGCAAATGCAAGGGAACAATAAAAGTGATTGATCTGGTTACATTCCATCCTTGGAACACCTTAGCACATACTTTAAGGAGTTACTTCAAAGATATACATTAAACATCTGCTGTCTTAACTCAGGGTGAGGGAGTCTTAACAAAAGCAAGCCTCAAAGCTAGATATCTAACTTTGATATAATGCAGGCCTGGTCTCCCATGGGAAAGCCAATCTGTGGGCCTGGCTTCTGTGTGCCACCTCTCACCTGTCAGTTTTCCGAACCTGGGCTGAGCTACATTTGCTATTGCCACGCAGACCCTATACTTACTACCATTCCTTATTGAAGGGTTCTACTCAATTCGTCTGATGTTTTTACTCATTGAATTTATTGGAGGTGACATTGGTCAATAAAATTATATAGGTTTCAGATGTACAATTCTATAATACATAATCTGTAAATCGTATTGTGTGTTCACCACCCCAAGTCAAGTTTCTTTCAATTACCATTTATCCCCTCTTTACCCTCTTCTACCTGCCCACACTCCCCTTTCCCTCTGGTAATCATCATACTGTTGTCTGTGTCTATGAGTTTTTTTGTTTAATCCCTTCACCTTTTTTACTCAGCTCCTTAACCCCCACCCCTCTGTCAACTGTTAGTCTGTTTTCTGTATCTACAAGTTTGCTTCTGTTTTGTTAGTTTATTTTGTTTATTAGATTCCACATATAAGTGAAATCATATGGTACTTGTCTTTCTCTGACTGGCTTATTTCACTTAGCATAATACTTTCCAGGTCCATCTATGCTGTCACAAAAGGTAATATTTCCTTCTTTTTTATGGCCAAGAAGTATTCCATTGTGTAAGTGTACCACAGCATTTTATCCACTTATTTACTGATGGGCACTGCAATGAACTTAGGGGTATATATATTCTTTTGAATTAGTGTTTCAGGTTTCTTTGGGAATATTTACAGAGGTAGAATCACTGGGTCATAAGTCAGGTCAATTTTTAAAATTTTTGAGGTAACTCCATACTGCTTTCCACAGTAGCTTCACCAGTCTGCATTCCCACCAACAGAGCATGAGAGTTCCCTTTTTTCCACATCCTCACCAGCACTTGTTGTTTGTTGATTTATTGATGAGAGTCATTCTGATAGGTGAAAGGTAAAACCTCATTGTGGTTTTAATTTGTATTTCTCTGATGATTAGTGACATTGAGCATCTTTTCATACCTCTATTGGCCATCTCTATGTCATCTTTGTGGTTTTTTAAAAATTTTATTATTTTTATTTATTTTTCATTTTCTTTTTTAAAAAATATATTTTATTGAATATGCTATTATAGTTACCCCATTTCCCCCCCTTTATTCCCCTCTGCCCCGCACCCCCCCCATTCCCCACTCTTTAGTTTTTGTCCATGGGTCATACACATAAGTTCTTTGGCTTCTACTTTTCCTATACTATTCTTAACCTCTCCCTGTCTGTTTTCTACTTACCGTTTATGCTACTTATTCTCTGTACTTTTTCCTCCTCTCTCCCCCTCCCACTCCCCCGTTGATATCCCTCCATGTCTCATATAAATCCCTTTAACATTTCATATAATAAAGGCTGAGTGTTGATGAACTCCTTGAACTTGACCTTATCTGAGAAGCACTTTATCTGCCCTTCCATTCTAAATGAAAGTTTTGCTGGAT
>PVJI01017749.1:0-19737 GCA_004026765.1 Micronycteris hirsuta | reverse complement strand
GAATTCTTGTTTCTTCATTCTGTTCTGGTTGAATGTTTATTTCTTCCTTCTGGTCCAAACCGTTGATTTGAATCCCAGTTTCCTTCCTATCTCTGTTGGTCCCCTGTACACTTTTATTTATTTCACTTTGTATAGCTTTCATTTCTTCCTTCATTTTGCTTTTTAGCTCAATCAATTCTTTGAGCATCCTGATTACCAGTGTGCTGAACTCTGCATCAGATAGGTTGTCTATCTCCTTGTCACTTAGTTCTTTTCCTGGAGTTTTGATCTGTTCTTTCTCTTGGGCCATATTTCTTATCTTGGTGTACCTGTTATGTGGTAAAGGGTGGAGCCTTAGGTATTTGCCAGGGCAGAGCGACCTTCTATGCTGTGTTGGGGTGCTATCTGTGGGGGAGGGGTCAGAGAAAAAACTGTGATGCTTGCTCAGCTCTTGTCCCACTTTCCATCACTTCCCTCACTTCCCACAAGCTGATTATGCCCTTTCAGGTGCTGATTCGTGGGTGGGTGTGTTTGTGTATGTTTTAGGACCCAGTGGGCCTCTCCAACAAACTCTCATGTGAGCCTATGAGTTACCCCTGCCACTGCAACCCCCACAAATTTTTCACAGTCAGGGGTTTTGAGTCTTTAGTTTCCCATGCTGAAACCCTGGATTTCATGGTCTGTCTTGCTCCCCCATTGTTTCTCCCAGCTTATCTGCACTTGAATGTGGGATAGCATGCTAGGTCTGCCACCTTGCTCTGCCACCTGTCCTCTCTGCTGCAGCTGCCCATCTCTGCCCCTCCTGCTAGTCTGGATGAATGTTTCTTTAACTTCTTGCTTGTTTGACTTTCATGGAAATTATTTTTATGGCAGTTCTGGTTGTTCTTTGTTTTTAAATTGGTTGTTATCCTTCTTTTGGTTGTGAGAGGAAGCTAAGTGTTTCTGCCTACACCTCCATCTTGGCTTATTCTTCTTTTTTAATATAGGAACTTACAGCTATAAATTTTTCTCTGAGTGCTGCCTGTGCTACATCCCATAAGTTTTGATATGCTGTGGTTTTGTCTTTATTCATCTGAAAATATCTTGCAATTTTCTTTATATCTTCTTTGACCCATTGATCGATTAGAGTGTTATTTAATTTCTGTTAGTGAATTTTCCAGTTTTCCTCTTGTAATTTATTTCTAGTTTCATTCCATATGCTCAGAGAAGGTAGTGTGTATGATTTCAATCTTTTAAAATTCACTGAGATTTGTTTTATTGCCTACTATATGATCTACCCTGGAGAATGTCCATGTGTACTTGAGAAGAATGTACATTTTACTGTTCTTGGGTGGAGCATTGTGTATATATTTGTTAGGTCTAGTTGGATTATAGTGTTTTGTAACAACTCCATTTGCTTATTGATCTTCAGTGTAGTTGTTCTACCTATTCTTGAAAGTTAAGTATTGAAATCTCCAACTATTGTAAAACTGTCTATTTCTCCCTTTATTCTGTCAGTGCTTCTTTCATACATTTTGGGGATATGTTGTTAGGTTTGTGTATATGTTTTCTCTATATCTTTTTTATTATATTTTATTGATTATGCTATTACAGTTTTCCCAATTTTCCCCCTTTAGCTTCCCTCCACCCCCCAACCCTCCAGCATCCCCCCGCTTAGTTCATGTCCATGGATTATACACAAGTTCTTTGACTTCTCTGTTTCCTATACCATTTTTGACCTCTCCCTTTCTATTCAGTGCCTACCAATTATGCTTCTTCTTCCCTATACCTTTTCCCCCCATTTCTCACTTCTCCCTCCCCACTGGAAACCCTCCATGTGATGTCCATTTCTCTGATTCTGTTCCTGTTCTAGTTGTTTGCTTAGTTTTTGTTTTAATTGTTTTTCTTTCTTTTATTTTTTTTAGGTTCAGTTGTTGATAGTTGTGAGTTTGTTGTCATTTTACTGTTCATAGTTTTGATCTTCCTTTTCTTAGATAAATCCCTTTAACATTTCATATAATAGTGGCTTGGTGATGATGAACTCCTTTGACTTGAACTTATCTGGGAAGCATTTTATCTGCCCTTCCATTCTAAATTATAGCTTTCCTGAATAGAGTAATCTTGGATGGAGGTCCTTGCCTTTCATGACTTCAAATACTTCTTTCCAGACCCTTCTTGCCTGTAAGGTTTCTTTTGAGAAATCAGCTAATAGTGTTATGGGCACTCCTTTGTGGGTAACTCTTTCCTTCCCTCTTGCTGCTTTTAAGATTCTCTCCTTATCTTTCATCTTGGGTAACTTAATGATGATGTTCCTTGGTGTGTTACTCTTTGGGTCCAACTTCTTTGGGACTCTCTGGGCTTCCTGGACTTCCTGGAAGTCTATTTCCTTTGCCAGATTGGGGAAGTTCTCCTTCATTATTTGTTCAAATAAGTTTTCAATTTCTTGCTGTTGTTCTTCTCCTTCTGGCACCCCTATAATTCAGATATTGGAATGTTTCAGGTTGTCCCAGAGGTTTGTAAGACTCTCTTCACTTTTTTGAATTCTTGTTTCTTCATTCTGTTCCAGTTGGATGTTTATTTCTTCCTTTTGTTCAAAATCGTTGCTTTGAGTCCTGGTTTCTTTCCCATCACTCTTGATTCCCTGAATATTTTTATTCATTTCATTTTGGGTATCTTTCATTTATTTTTTCATTTTTTGACCAAGCCCAATCAGTTCTGTGAGCATTTTGATTACCAAGGTTTTAAATTATCCGTGGTTGGCTATATCCTCCTCGCTTAACTCTCCTTCTGAGGTTTTGCTCTGTTCTTTCATTTTGGCCCTATTTCTTTTTTCAGGACCCCTGTTAAGTTGTAAGGGAGCGGGGCCTTTGGTATTCACCCAGGTGGGGCAAACCTCCTTGTTGTGCAGTCGCGCTGCATGTGGGGGAGGGGCCAGACAGGGAGCAATGCAGCTCTCCTGCTGTCTCTAGCGCACTTTTCAACAAACTCTCATGTGAGACTGGGAGTTTCTCCTACCGCAGCAACTGCCACAGTCCATAGCCACCTCTGAGTCTCAGTTTCCCCTTCAGTCAGCCCCTCCCACATACCCTGCCACCTTGCCACAGCCAGCTCTGCCCCCACAGTCTGCAGCCTCACCATGGTTTCTCTCTGTCCACCTCCTTACCAGTCTGGTTGTTCTGTTTGACTGTTTCTTTAATTCTGTGGTTGTCGGAGTTCCATGCAGTTTGATTTTCTGAGAATTCTGGTTGTTTATTGATTTTAGATTGGTTGTTGTCCTCCTTTTGGTTGTGCAAGGAAGTGAAGGGTTTCTACCTACAAGTTCCTCTCAGCTGGAACTTTCTGCTATATCTTTTTGATGAATTGATTCCTTTAACAATATATAATATCTTTATTTTTCTCATAATATTTTTGATTGAGGGCCTATATTACCTAAAATTAATATAGCCACCACAACTCCCATTTGTAACTATTTGTATGGAACATCATCTTCCATCCTTTCATTTTCAACCTGTTTGTGTCTTTGGGTCTAAATCAAGTCTCTTGTAGACAACACATAATTGGATCCTGTTATTTATTTATTGCTAAATCATGTTCCATTTTATAGTTATATCACATTTTATTTATCCATATATTAACCAGTTAATGGACATTTGTGTTGTTTCTAATTTTGGGTTATTGTGAATCTACTTTGCATATTCATATACAACATTTTGTGCAGATATAAATTTTCATTTATCTTGGATATATACTTAGGAGTGAAATTACTGCATCTAATGGTATTTCTATGTTTAACTTTTTGAAGAACCACTGAAGTGTTTTCTACAGTGGCTGAACCATTTTACATTCCCACCAGCAGTGCATGAGGGTTACAGTTTCTTCACATCCTCAATAACATTTATTATCTGTCTTTTGTTATCACAGCCATGCTAGTAGTATGGGGGTATCCAATACTGGTATCTCATTCTGGAAACTACACATTGATGTTTCTCTTCCTCTCTTTCTACCTCCCTCTTTCTCTAAAAATAAATAAATAAATAAAATCTTTAAAAAAAAAGAAATGTCTTAAAATAGAAAATATAGGAAAGACAATTTTCCTGTCAATTCTAGTCAAAGAGGATCCCCTGATATTTTATTTAAATATGTGCCCCCACTGAAAAAAATCCCAGCCATCACATTATCTACCAGCATTTTGATATGCTAGTATGATCAATAGATTATAGAATGCTCTGAGATTCTTTAAGCAAGTTTAAGTGCCCAAGGAAAACAATCCATCTATAAGGCATGTCCTCTGCCTCAAGGTCTAGTCTTTTATGCCTAAAGTTCCTGGAACTTGTAATCAGTCCAGCACACCATGACTCACATTAAGGAACTGAGGTATTGGAATTAGAATGACAGTATGTGATTCTGCACATTATTTGAGTTCACAAAGGAATCTGCACCTGCCACCACAGTTCACATATTCTTTCCCTAGATGGAGAAGCTGGGTTGATATGAGAAAGTTACTTGGCAACTACATTATCAGAGAAAAGAAAGAGATTTTAGGGCTAGCTTCTGAAGAACCTTTAGCTTTGTGTCCCCCACAGCACCCAAATTACATGCCTTATACATGGTAAATGCTCAATAAACAGTAAATTGAATTAATTAACAAGCCTCAATAGTCCCCCTCAATAGTACTGTAGGAAGGAGTAAATAAATTTGTCAAATGAACCATTTTTATGTTTGCCACTTTGGGGTCATCCTTTCCCTTGGACAATGTTGGACAAAGGCAAATTTCTCCCTTCCCACATTTCTTTAAAGCCCCCCGTCAAGACATCTACTTATATTATTCCACTCTGAATTTGTTTTTCCAGTTTCAGATCAGAGCTGTGACCTATTTACTCAGTTCCTTACACAGAAATAATATTCAAGTGTGTCTCCAGGAGAAGCCAAATAGTGACATTATCTTGGTGAATTAATTAGTTCAGGGTTTTATAGGCTCAGATTTTTTGTTGATCAGCACACTCCAATTAGATGAAGTTCTCAAGAGGTAGAATCGCAATGACCATGCTCCTAAAACTGATATATAAAACAGAATTTCAGTTGATTAATTTATGAGAATAACTACTAAGGACATTCAACTACTAAGGTCACATTCTCTATGTAAATCATTTAAGTTGGAAAATTACTTAGGGGAATAAGAAGAAAATAGACAGGCATTCTTCCAACACTTTGGAGTTTTGCGGAGCTTTCCTATGGAAAGTTTAGAAAATTTTGACATGAATGTATTGTGAAGATTACATATGACATCATTAAAATGCAAATGTGTTCATCCTTCTTTCTCAATGGTGTGCATGAAACAAAGTCAAAAATTGGAAACAAAGCAATTAAATGTGAGACAAGCTTCTTGTTATTAAGGGCTTTGAAGTTCTATTCTAGGATTTCAGAAGAAAAAGTGTTTGGTGTCTTATTCAGCTGGAAATTCAAAAATGAAAAACAAAACAAATCCCAAGATTTATAGAAGGTTCACCATCCTTAGTAGAACAGAAATGTTCTATAGCATTTGACTATGCTAATCTAGTCTATGGTTTTAAGAGAGTTTAAGAAGCTATCTCAAAGAACCCTTCATAGTGTCGATCTAGAATACCTGAACCGTGGAGTCAATACTTTTTTTGTATTTACAGCCTATAGGCTTAACTCCATGACTGTGGTTAGGACATGTTGGAGTAAAAGAGTTGGAGAGAAATAGGAATTGAATAAGTGACTTTGGATTGGTGAGCTTATTTATGTTCTAGTGTAAGCTCTAAATTACAGACTAATTTGGAAGCTCCATTAATGATTTGGTTAATAGGCCTCATTTATTTGACTAATTTGATGATTTGACTATATCAACTTTACTAAATACTTACCATGTGCTAGATATGATCTAAACTTTTTATATGAATTAATTCATTAATTATCAGAATAACCTATACTGTCCTCACTTTAAAATGAGGGCATTGGTGCCCTGGCCAGTATGGTTCAGTTGCTTGGAGTGTCATCCCATAACTGAAAGTTTGCAGGTTCAATGCCAGGTCAGGGCACATACTTAGATTGCATGTTGATTCCTGGTCCCGACACAGATAATCCCAGTCTGGGTGTCAATCCCCAGTCTGGGTGCATACAGGAGGCAACCAGTTGATGCTTCTCTCTCTTCACTCTTGCTTAGATGTTTTTTCTCTCTTTTCCTCTCTCTCTAGAAGACAATTAAAAAATGTCCTCAGGTGGGGTTTAAAAGAGTAAAATGAGGATATTGGAGCATAAGAGGAGGCCTGCTCAAGGGCACACAGTGGTAAGGCTGGGAAGCAAACCCAAGACTCTTGACTTTAAAGCTTGTGCTTTTTTCAAAAAATATTTTTTCTTCTTTTGAAATAATCACAAATTGCCCCAATTGATGTGGCTCCGTTAGTTGGGTGTTGCCCTGCAAAGTGAAAGGTTACCTGTTTGATTCCCAGTCAGGGCATATGCCCAGGTTGTGGATTTGGTCCCTGGTCAGCTCACTTTGGAGAGGCAATCAGTCGGTGTTTCTCTCTCTCTTTTTCTCCCTCCCTTCCCTTCTCCATAGAAATAAGTAAAATCTTTTTTTTTAAATAAAGAAATAATCACAAAATTAAAGTTGGAAGCATGATACAAAGAACAGGTCCCCCCTGAATCATTTGAAAGCTGACAACTTGATATTTTGTCTTCCCCAAATATTTTAGGGTATATCTCTAACAAACAAGGGCATTCACCTAGAGGACCACAGTATAGCTATCAAAATTACTAACCGAGCATTAATATATCCTCAGACTCCATTCAACATTTGCCAATTGTCCCAATAATGTCTTTCTTGGCAAAAGAATTCTTTTCAGAATCACACATTGCATTTAGCTGTTATGTCTCTTTAGTCTCTATCATTCTGAAATGGTTCCTCATTCTTTTATTGACTTTCATGACCTTAACACATTTAAAGAGTATTAGCCAATTATTTTGTAGTACATCCCTCAATTTAGCATGATTCCTCACAATTATATTCAGGATATGTATCTTTGGCAGGAATACCAAGAAGTGACGTTGCATTCTTCTCATTGTATACTGCCAGGTTGTATACTATCAGTTATGGATTGAATTGTGTTCCCCAGCCACCCCAAAATTCATACTTTAAAGCCCTGACTCCCGATGTGATCATATTTGGAAATAGGGCCTTTAGAAGGTAATTAGAGTTAAGTGGTATCATAAAGGCGTGTCCCTAATCCAACAAGATTTGTGATCTTATAAGACAAGGAAGAGAGAGAGAGAGAGAGAGAGAGAGAGAGAGAGAGAGAGAGAGAGAGATCTTTCTTGATGTACACTCAGGGAAAAGGCCATGTGTGGACACAGTGGTTATGTGCAAGGCAGGAAAGAGATCTCATCAGAAACTGAATCCTGCCAGAACCTTGATCTTGGACTTTCCAGTCTCCATAACTGTGAGAAAATTATTTCCTGGTGTTTAAGTCACCCAGTCTATGGCATTTTTTTTTCCATTTCACAAGCATTTTATTAATCAGCTCGCTCATCCCAGAGAACTAATTGCTGCCCAGAGCTTTCTGGAAGCCATGGCCCTGCTCCCTGGGCCCCCTTCAGGAATCTGGGTCTGCAGGGCCTCAGTTGAGTGCCTTCTGCTGGATATACGAGCGACAGGCAGACGTGATGGCAGCCACAAGCACTATGAACTCGTTGAAATCACCCGTGGCAACTCCACTGGCGTCCAGGTTCTGGAGCAGTTTGTCCACGGCCTCCGTGTCCCTTCCGCTCTGCAGGAAACCTGGGAGTGCCTTCTCCAGGAGAACCTTCATCTCCCCCTTGCGCAGACTCTGCGTGTTGCTGCCTGCTCCTGCGTACTGGGCGAAGACCTCGATGATCAAAGCCATGGCCGTCTCCAGTCGCGGTAAGGTGCTGGCTGCGGTCCACGTCCCTTGGGGCGGTTCGTGTGGCCGAGGAAACGGCCCAGTCTATGGTATTTTGATGTGGTAGCTTGAACAGTCTAAGACAGGTGGTATATATTTCAATTTATCCCATTACTGATGATGGTACTTGGATAACTAAATGAAGGCAGTGTCTGTTAGGTTTTTCCATTACTTCCCACTTTGCAATTAATAGGTATTTTGTGAATGCCTAGGGCGGACGGGCGGAGCCTCAGGTGCGCTTGCGCAGTCGGTGGACCTGAGTCTCCGCTTCTGTGGCGGGGATCCCGGACCTGGGAGCTCAGGCTGGATAGTGCTGCAGTGCCAGGTTGAAGTGTTGTGTTTTGCCAAGAGTGCTGAAATAACAGGAATTCGTTCAGAGACCATTTCCGTGTCACAGGAAATAAAAGCATTGCAATCGTGAAATGAAATAGAAGCTCGATATCCGGAGTTGGCGGATGTCAGAAACCAGGTGATACTGGCTGTCAGTCAAGAATATGTTGAGCTGGGGGAACAGCTCCTCCTACTTCAGTCAGGAGAGGAAGTTGCCATCACCCGCCCCTCCCCCACTCCCCCATCAGTGGAGGGTACTGTTCTGGAGCCCCCCGAGAAAGATATGACTGAAGTTGAAGAGAAATCTAAAGATATAATAAAATTCACCGCTGAAAAACTTTCTGTAGATGAAGCCTCACAGCTGGTGACTTCTCCACACTGTGGTGCAATATCCCTGTTTGTAGGGACCACAAGAAGTAACTTTGAAGGTAAAAAAAGTCATTAGCTTAGAATACGAAACTTATATACCGATGGCAGAAAGCGAAGTCCGAAGGATCTGTAGGGACATCAGGCAGAAATGGCCAGTCAGACACATAGCAGTGTTCCACAGACTAGGCTTAGTGCCCGTGTGGGAAGCGTCATCATTGCCATGTCATCAGCCCACAGGGCTGCGTTCCTCGAGGCCGTGAACTCCACCATCAATACTTGGAAAGCCAAGGTGCTCATATAGAAAGAGGAAATGTATGAAGAATCATCATCATCTTGGAAGAGAAACAAAGAATGCTTTTGAGCCACCAATGAGTAAATCACCTATGTGTTTAGAGTGCTAACATTTAAATTTGGTAAACTTATCTTTGATCATGTTTTGATTTTTCTTCAGCAGAAGTCTAGTGAGTTTAGGATGAGGTTTTACACTGGAACTAGAGACAGAGGAAAGGCTTTGGGGGGAAATGGAAGAATAACTTGAATATGAGGGAAGACATCAAGTGGCACAGATTATCCCGTGACTAAATTCTCAGTGCACTGGACTCACTGCCCTGTGGCCCCTTCCTGCTGAGCTTGTCTCAGAACCCGCCCCCCTCCCATCCCGTGATGTCATGGTTATCAGGAAGTGTCACAGGAGTGGTGGCAGAACTGGAGGGTGTACAGAGTCATTATTGGACAGTCTTGATATATTTTTAGAATTTCCATATTTTAAGAATAAACCAAATAAACACATAATTAAAAATGTTAAGAGATATTTTGTGAGAATGTTCTTTAAAACTACATAAATATCTAGTTATTAACTCAATTTATCCACTTATTTATCTACATCTTATGAAGTAAATGTTTCCTACTTTATTTAATGGTTTATAAACTTCAGCACTTGTTACTATAATTATATTGTTGTCCCTTCTTTGATCAGCTGGAGCTCATTCAAGCTGGCTTTTGTGGTTTTTTTTACTTGTCCCTATGTTTTTTACTATTCCCTTGCTTTCTGGTATCACAAGATGTTCTATGCTTATCTTTTATTACCCTTGCCCAGTCCAGCCATTTCTCCAAAGGTACACAGTTATTTTGGTGGAAAATGGTATTTAGAAGTCAATTTCTGGGAACTGAGTGTCCTAAGTACTATTGGGGTGAGCTGCTCCCAGTTCATCTCTCTAGACATAGGTAGAATACAAAGAGATAGATAGATAAATAAATAGATAGATATAAATATAAATACAGGCATAGAAACAGATATTTATTTTATTTATTGAAATGTAAAGGTCTGTCAATAGCAAGTGTTGACAGTTATATAAATATATGTTATATATATCTATATTTATATATATAGAGAGATATATATCAGTTATATATTTGCTATATATTTCTGACATTCCACAATACATACACAACAGGTTTTTTGCAGTTATATTTGTCCTAGAGTTATATTCTATTAGAGATGCAATCAATATACATTTTAAAAAGTTTTCCTATATACTAGAAATAACCAGTTAGAATGAAGACTTTACTTATAAGGGAAACAAAAATAAAATAAAAACCTGGAAATTAACTTCAGAAATGTGCAGGGTCTATGTAACCAAAACTGCTAGGCTTTACTGAGAAAATAAAACTGTCCTAATAGTAAAAATATAAACAGATACAGATATATAGATATATCTCCAATTAATTTTTGTGTTGGGGGAAGGTGAGATGCATGCCAAACATAATATAATATTGACTTACTTTCTTTTCTTTTCTTTATTTTTTGGTTGGGATAGGTAAGGGGTAGAGAGAATGAAAGCAAAGACATTACATTACAAGGGATGCTCTTACATTTGAAAAGATGTTAGCTGTTTCTGTCTCTGTCTCTCCCTATCATTCTCTCTTCCTTTTCAGGAACTGAACCACCTAGGAAAAGAGAGAGAGAGAGAAGAAGAAGAAGGAGAAGGAGAAGGAGAAGAAGAGAAGGAGCGGGGGAGGGAGGAAGGAAGGAAAGAAGAAAAGAAAGAAAGAAAAGATGTTAAATGTCACTAATCATCATAGAAATGCAAATTAAAACCACAATGAGATATCACCTCACATCTGTCAGAATGGCTATCATCAATAAATCAACAAACAACAAATGTTGGTAAGTATGTGGAGAAAAGAGAACCCTTTAGCACTTTTGGTGGGAATGCAGATTCAAGTAGCCACAATGGAAAATAGTATGGAGGTTCCTCAAAAAAATTAAAAATGGAACTACCTTATGACCCAGAAATTCCACTTCTGGGTATATATTAAAAGAAACACCCCTGTGTTCATTGCAGAGTTATTTACAATAGCTAAGATATGGAAGCAACTTAAGTGCCCATCAATAGACAAATAGATTAAAAAAGTTGTGGTACATATATAAAAAGGAATATTACTCTGCCATAAAAAGAATGAAATCTTACCATATGAGACAGCATGGATGGACCTAGAAGGTATTATGCTAAGTGAAATAAGTCAGTCAAAGAAAGAAAAATATCATATGATTTTACTTATATGTGGAATCTAAAGAACAAAATAAACAAACAAAATTGAAACAGATTCATAGATACAGAGAACAGACTGATGGTTGGCAGAGGAAAGATGGGGTTATGGGCCTGGGTGACAAAAGTAAAGGTATTAAGAATTACACATTGGTGGTTACAAAATAGTACTGAGCTGTAACATACAGCATAAGGAGTATAGCAAATAAATATTGTAATATCCAGGTAGGTACTATACTTATTGGGGGGATCAATGCATAAGTTATATAAATGTCTAACCACTATGCTGCATACCTGAAACTAATACAAAATAACACTGAATGTAAATGGTAATTAAAAAATAAAAATACTTTGCTCTCAACTTCTGGCCAAGATGGAGGCATAGGTAGACACACTGTGCCTCCTCACACAACCAAAAGAAGGACAACAACAAATTTAAAAACAAAAAAAACCCCAGAACTGACAGAAAATTGAACTGTAACCAAGGAGTTAAAGAAGAAACATTCATCCAGACCAGTAGGAGGGGCAGAGACAGGCAGCCGGGCAGAGAGGACTCTCAGCAAAGCAGCTCCTGGAGAACCAGGGTGGGCAAGGTGGTGGCTGGTGGACCTGGTGAGGTGGTGGATTGTGGACTGGGCAGTCCTACATTCAAGTGCAGATAAACTGGGAAGAACAACTGGGGAGGGAGACAGACCTGCAACCCAGAGTTCCAGCGTGGGGAAATAAAGCCTTAAACCCTCTGATTGAAAACACCAGTGGGGATTGAAGAAGGAGGAGAAACTCCCAGGCTCACAGAAGAGTTCTTTGGAGAAACCCACAGAGCCTTAGAATGTACATAAGCCCACCTACTCTGGAATCAGCACCAGAAGGGCCTAATTTGCTGGTGGGTAGAAGGGGAAGTGACTGAAAGCCAGCTGAGAGCACAGCAAGTGGCATTGTTCCCTTTTGGACCTCTCCCCCACATACAGCATCACAACGCAGCAACGCAGGTCACCCTGCCCTGGTGAACACCTGAGGCTCCACTCCTTACTATGTAACAAATGTGCTGACACACACAAAAAATGGCCCAAATGAAAGAACAGATCAAAGCTCCAGAAAAAACAACTAAGCGACGAAGAGATAGCCAACCTATCAGATGCACAGTTCAAAACACTGGTAATCATGATGCTCACAGAATTAGTTGAGTATGGTTGCAAAATAGAGGAAAAAGTGAAGACTGTGAAAAGTGAAATAAAGGAAAATGTACAGGGAACCAACAGTGAAGGGAAGGAAACCAGGACTCAAATCAATGGTGTGGAACAGAAGGAAGAAATAAACATTCAACTAGAACAAAATGAAGAAATAAGAATTCAAAAAAATGAGGAGAGGCTTAAGAACCTCCAGGACATTTTTAGATGTTCCAACATCCTAATCATAGGGGTGCCAGAAGGAGAAGAGGAAGAGCAAGAAATTGAAAACTTTTATGAAAAGATAATGAAGGAGGCCTGGCTGGTGTGGCTCAGTGGTTGAGTACTGGCCTGTAAATCAAAGGGTGGCCAGTTCGATTCCCACTCTAGGGCACATGCCTGGGTTGCAGGCCAGGTCCCCAGTAGGGGACATGCAAGAGGCAACCATACGTTTCTCTCCCTCTCTTTCTCCCTTCCCCTCTCTAAAAAATTATAATTTTTAAAAATAGAAAAAAATAATGAATGAGAACTTCTCCAATCTGGCAAAGGAAAAAGACTTCCGGGAAGTCCAGGAAGCTCAGAGAGTCCCAAAAAAGTTGGACCCAAGGAAGAACCCACCAAGGCATATCGTCATTAAGTTACCCAAGATTAAAGATAAAGAATCTTAAAAGCAGCAAGAACAAAGGAGACAGTTACCTACAAAGGAGTTCCCATCAGACTATCAGCTGATTTCTCAAAAGAAACCTTGCCGGCAAGAAGGGGCTGGAAAGAAGTATTCAAAGTCATAAAAGGCAAGGACCTACATCCAAGATTAGTCTATCCAGCAAAGCTATGATTTAGAATGGAAGGGCAGATAAAGTGCTTTCCAGATAAGGTCAAGTTTAAGGAGTTCATCAATACCAAACCCTTATTATATTAAATGTTAAAGGGACTTACCTAAGAAAAAGAAAAAGATAAAAAATATGAACAGTAAAATGACAACAAACTCACAACTATCAACAACCGAACCTTAAAAAAACAAAAACTAGACAAACAACTAGAAGAGGAACAGATTCACAGAAATAGAGATCACATGGAAGGTTTTCAGATGGGATGAGGAGAGGGGAGAATGGGGGGAAAGGTACAGGGAATAAGAAGCATAAATGGTAGGTACAAAATAGACAGGGGGAGGTTCCAAATCGTATAGGAAATGGAGAAGCCAAATAACTTATATGTATGACCTAAGGACATGAAGTAAGGTGGCGGAATGCTGGTGGGAGAAGTGGTACAGGGTGGAGGGAAGTAAAGGGGAGAAAAAAGTGGGACAAGTGTATTAGTATAATCAATGAAATATATATATATTTTTAGAAAACTTTCCTTGCTTCTACATTTCCAATGCCTAAGCTCAGGTGCTCTTCCTTTCCTGGTTGGGAGGGATGCAGACTGGCAGCCCCTTGTGTTCAGTGTAAATGGAAAGAATGAACCAGTCTTGGAGAAAGAGTATTCTAGACAGGAAAAGTTTAGTGGGCAAAGGAACTAAGACTGGAGAGGCTGGAAAGCACAGACCCTGTTCCAGGACCTGGGACCAGTTCACCTGTGCTGGATTGTAGGATGTATCTAGGATTGTGGGCAATGAAACTGAGGGGTAGGATGGGCCTTGAATGCAGGGAGAGCCTTGCAGGCTTGAGATCTTGGCTTATTTTAGTGGCAATAGGAAGTCTTGAGACTTTTAAGAAGAGTAGTTATACCATTGGATTAGGTTTGTAGAAAGTCAAGAAGGCAAGATCTGCTCTGTGGGAAGACCAGGTGGACAGATGGAAGACTTCTATACCAGCCTGGTTTAATGATGTGTCCCTAGACAAGGGGTAATTTTGCACCCCAAAGACCTTTGGCAATGTCTGGAGTCAATTATGTTGTCACCACTGGGGGGTGCTAATGACATCTAGTGGGTGGAGCCCAGGGATGCAGATAAATGTCCTACAATGCACAGGACACCCAGGACACCCACCCACCCACATGTACAAGAGACCAGTCCAGCTGAAAATGTCAGTAGTGCTGAAGTTAAGAAATCCTACCCTAGAGTAATAGTAGTGGAAATGGACCAGAGACAGTGTTAGAAACATCTGATCCAGAGATCAGTCTCCTTTGGTATTCTTTATAATGTTGAAGTACTTGACACCTAGTCAATTAATCAGATCTCATGACCCCAGTCTTCCTCATACTTTTTTACCCATTCATTCGTCAAGTATTTATTTAGCACTAAACACTATTCAAGGTGCTACCACTTAGCAATGAAGAAGGAAATTCTTCATTGAATTCATTCTTCATTCAAGGAAATTCTTCAATTCTTCAATTCTTCAATTCTTCATTCAAGGAAATTCTTCATTTTGGAGAACCTTACATTCTTTTAGGGGATGACAGACATTAAAACTATAAATACATATCACAAGACTGCCTTGATGGTATTAACATGTAGTATAGGGATTGTGTTGAGAAGTTTCATGGAAATTGTTAGCCAGAAAGAGTGTTAGGAATGAAATAAAGGAGTAATTAAAAGTTTTCAAACTGATTTCACCCATGTTCAAAACCCAGTTCTTTTACTCTAGTCACTATGTAAGTCACCCTATGATAGCAGATATGCCCTGGGGCTACCAGGAAATCTAGACTTTACTTGTAATTCTCAATAATCTCAAATTCATGAAAAAGTATTTAGTTCCACTAGAATAGCCAAGTGTATGGGAAATGCTTACACAGTTTCAAAAGTACAGCAACATCCAAGTGCCAGAGCAGGGTGGTACCAAGTTCAAAACTTTTCAGGCTAACTACCTTACCAGAGGGAGTGGTAAGGTTACTGGCTAGAGTCTTATGTTCTCCATAGAAAAATGCTCAGTCCTTCTCTTTGTCTCTACCCAAAAGTCAAGCCAAAAGTGAGCAGAAGGACTGCAAGGAAATGGGAGCTGATGTTGGTAAAAGTGAGCATTCGCCTGTGATGAAGTCAGAGATGAAATGGGCACTCTAGCCCAGGATCCCAGAAGTTCTGGGTTCCCAAACTGGCTGGTATAGAAGAGGTGGCAAGGAAAGGAAAATGAGGTAAGGAGGTTTTAAGGGCCCAGCTAGCTCTTGCTTTGGCTGTGACAACCTGTCCACCACCTTAGAATGAGGAACCACAATAAGTGTGTGAAAAAGGTGACAGTCTGTAGGTTTTGGCCTACTTCTCTGGGTTGTATTGAGATTATTTGATCCAGTCTGTGGAAAGTGGTTAGAAATACTTGGAAAAAAGGAATAGTGTCAATACAAAAATTGTATCAATTAGTTGAAATGTTTCAGTAAGGAAAGGAGGTATAGAAACTATATGAAGGGTATCAGTAGGTAGTATACAGAGGGAAAACCTGACTTTTTTAATGAACATCTGAAAAGCTAAACCAAACCAAGAGGGTAATGTTACACATCTAAGAAAAACTGTAGGTTTGTGGGTGTTGCCTTTTGTGCAACCTACTTCAAATTCATTCCAAAGTCGGTAGTACAGTATAAGACTATGTTAGGCAATGGGAGGTAGACACTAATGTAACAGAGATAGTAATTGTAGGAAGCAACTACCACATGTGTTGTTGAGAAAACATAAGGAAAAGTTTGGGTTTATCAGAACTTGGATGCTCGGAAGGGAGGCCCTGCAGACCTGGGACTCAGATCTTGGAGGTTAGTGGCTAGGTGGTCCTACCCAACTGGTGCTCATATATCTGAGGCATCCAATGACATTGATTCTGGAAGATACAATGTCTTCTTCATTCATTGATTTATATCTGCTTCTTACTACAATACCTGGCACATTATAGACAATTGAATGTTCCTTAAATGAATGAATAAATAAGTGTATCTGCAATTCTTACCTGTCTACTACAGACCATCTGGAGTAGCTGACAGGAAAGTCAGTTACTTGTTGGGAGCTCTAGTACTCTGTGTTCCTTTTTCTGCTTAGCAGACTAAAGGATAGAGCAATTTGGGGGGTGGTAACAACCTAAGAATTACATCACTGTCTCCCAGGCCACAGCAGACCTAGGAATGTAAGCAGCCTGCTAATTCAGTATCACCACTTCCTTAGAATTTTGCTTGACTGTCACTGGCTTTCCTCATTAATCAATTCATATTTCCTTTTTTAAAGTAATGCTGGAAACAGCCTGAGTGCCCATCAGTAAATGAGTAGATCAAAAAACTGTGGTACATTTACACAATGGAATACTACACAGCAGAAAGAAAGAAGAAACTCCTACGTTTCATGATAGCATGAATGGAACTAGAGAGTATTATGCTAAGTGAAATAAGCCAGGTGGCAAAAGGCAAATACCATATGATCTCACCTATAACAGGAACATAATGAACAAAACAAACAAATGAGTAAAATAGAACCAGAGGCATGGAAACAAGGAACAGACTGGCAGTGACCAGAGGGGAAGGGAGGGGGAGGGGAAGAAGGGAGAAAATAAGGGGAAGTGGCTAGTCAAGGAACATATATGGATGACCCATGGACATGGACAACAGGATGAAGATTGACTGTGGAAGTGGGAGGTGGACAGGGCAGTGGGGAGCAACAGGGAAAAACTGGGAGAACTGTAATAAAACATCAGTTCCAATTTTTTTTTTGAGCCAGTAGGCAAAGCTCTTCAGTAATCAATCCACTCTGAGCTCTCTCCTTCTTTCAAACCATAAATCTCCAATGAAGTCAGGTTGTCACAAACAGGTCACATTCAAGCCCAACTCTGTGTTTGCCCAGGATTTTGAAAGATGTTGATTTTTGCCTTTGTGTAGAGCAGAGGTAAGTAAATGACTCTGGGAACTGGCCTGCATAGCTTGTCATAAGGGTCATGCTCAAGGAGACTATGCAGGTGTTGTCAGAAACTCGGTTCTTCTTGCCAATGCAGTAAAGATGTACAGATCAGCAAGTTGATTAGTATGCAAGCAGAATATATTAATAATATGTTCTCAAGGAAGAGAATGGGCCTTGCTGGGGTGGCAAGAGAGGCAGACGTGTCAGGTCCCTTGTCCTGTGGACTTAAATACAATATGTGGGGTGGGGTGAAGGTTGGTATGTTGTTATGGGAGTTACATATTGACTGGCAAACAGTGGTGGTGCTGACCATGCATGCTTTCCCATGGAGGACATGCCCACCTAAACATAGGCATGGGTAGGGGTCTGTTCCCAGGGTCCTCATCTTCTGCTCCAGACAATATCTGGTCATCTGTTGTGAAATAGCCACTCAATCAGAGGCAGTTAGTCAAGGTTATTTTGAGCTTTTTCTTCTTTAAGAAAAATGGGCCAACTCCCACCCCTCCTCCTTCCATATTTTCTAACTTCTGCCTAACATTTTCCTTCCTCAAGCATTAGGAACCCAAATCTTTGGGAACTTTGGGGTAACAACCACTCTGGCTCCTTCCTGATATAGAGGGAGGTTGAGATTTCTTTGGGTTTTGTTTGCTTGCTAACTATGGGAGAAGGTGAAGGGAAGTGTCCATCCAGTGGCCCATGATAGGTGTCCAGAACTTGGGGTCCCAAGAATCTATAGTCATTCATGACGATCATTAGTAGCTTTATAGCCTCTATTCTAGAAGAAATAACTCTAGTTAGTAAGTTGATTATCATTGGTTCAAATAGTGACAACATTAGTATGATTGGTAATGGAAAGAAGTAAAGGAAAGGAAAAGGTAAAGGAAAGAAGTAAAGACATGAGCTATGATTTTGAATCCCAGAAAGAGGTTGAAGTTTTGATCCTAGATGCAGATTCAAGGATGCTCTGGATGTTCTATTGGACTTGTCCTTATTTGTTAACAGAAGCAACATTGTTCCTTAAGTTTTAGGCATGTTCCTCCTGAGGCTAAGAAGATCTAATGCCCTTCGATTTTGGAGAGCGACCCCAGCTAATGAATCCAGTTGTTCGTGGAGTACCACACGTTTCCCATATTTCAGTCAATGATTCAGCCATTTCCTGTGAAAGGTGGTGGTGGATTCCTAAAGAAGCACCCTCTAGTGCTGTTCCTGTAGCAGATAGAATACCAATAAGTGATATTACAAGAATGAAAGGATTGGCCCTTTTGAAAAGATGTTCTTGTTCTCAAAATGGGAAGAGGAGGATGGCATTTTCCCATGCTATTGAAACATCAGGAAGAATAAGTCAGAGGGAAGAGATTCTTTTTCATTGTGGAGGGAGGGTCCTTAAACCCACAAATCCAGTATGCCTCTTTTAGAGGGGGTTGTTCTGCTGCCAGAGAGATATCAATGAGTTTGACAGGTGGGCCCTCATTGATATATCTACCATTCACTAACTGTCAGGTATTTGTCTCTTTGGTTTCCCACCACTGGACCCCTTGGACTGCTAAAGGAGGTGCTACTAGAGGGTCTATGGCAGGGTTGTAAAATTGAACATTGTTTATGAATTCAGTAAAGATAGAACCTCTTTTGGACCCAAAGCGTATAGCTACTTCAGAATTGCAGAAGAGAGTAACATAGGTGTCTGTTTACTCAAGAGTAGTCCTCTGAAAACGGAGCTTGAGGTCCTCCACTGGCTCAGAGGAGTAAGTAGCATTGCTCTGCTGTTTTGGAAGTCCTGAAGGTTTAGTTGTTTCTTTCCACAGTTTGTTTGGAGAGTGATGTATCCAGCTGGAGATGCCAGGTACCTTGATGGCTCTTGGGGAAGACACAAGAACAAGGAGGGTTTCTTTCCATGAGGGTTGTAGTTGAGAACTGGGGAAACCATCCGTCCAAACTTTGATGAAAACCTGGGCTCCCAGAGGATACAATGGGGTAGCTGAGTCCTGGCCAGGTTTTTGCCACAGGCCAAATTCCCTAAGGGTGGTTTGAAACTGAGTTATCATTTGCATGATGGCTTCTAGGGAGGAAGTCTCTATGACTAGTAGGGGTTCTAAATATAGGAAGGGTCGGTCCTATAAGGCCTCAAAGAGGATGAATGTTAGCTCAGTCTTGGGGGCTACTCTAGTCCAGAGTAAGGAAATTGGTAGAGCCTCCTTAAAGTTGAAAGAGATTTCCTCTAAGTAATCTTTCTTTGCAAATTTAAAACTTCTACAAACTTTTACAACCTTCTCAAGCCTTTCTGCAACTTTCACAAATTTTCTCATCCATTCAGAAATAACCATCTTTAGAAAAAATCACTTTTAACCCTTGTACTTCAAAATTGCATTTAATGTCTTATGTCTTCCTTTTTTAAAATATATTTTATTGATTATGCTATTATACTTGTCCCATTTCCCCCCTTTATTTCCCTCTGCCCTGCACACCCCCTCCCACCCGCATGCCTTCTGCCTCCTTTAGTTCATGTCCATGGGTTATACATATAAGTTCTTTGGCTTCTACATTTCCTATACTATTATTAACCTCCCCCTATTTTCCACCCACAATTTATGCTACTTATTCCCTGTACCTTTTCTGCCTTTCTCCCC
>PVJI01017748.1:0-34818 GCA_004026765.1 Micronycteris hirsuta | reverse complement strand
CTTGAACTTGACCTTATCTGAGAAGCACTTTCTCTGCCCTTCCATTCTAAATGACATCTTTGCTGGATAGAGTATTCTTGGATGTAGGTCCTTGCCTTTCATGACTTGGAACACCTCTGTCCAGCCCCTTCTTGCCTGCAAGGTCCCCTTTGAGAAATCAGCTGACAGTCTTATGGGGATTCCTTTGTAGGTAACTGTCTCCTTCTCTCTTGCTGCTTCTAAGAATCTCTCCTTATTTTTAATCTTGGTTAATGTACTTATGATGTGTCTGGGTGTGTTCCTCTTTGGATCCAACTTCTTTGGGACTCTGAGCTTCCTGGACTTCCCGAAAGTCTATTTCCTTCGCCAGCTTCGGGAAATTCTACATTATGTGTTCAAATAAGTTTTCAATTCCTAGGATTTCTTCTTCTCCTTCTGGCAGCCCTATGATCCGTATGTTGGGCCGTTTACAGATGTCCTGGAGGTTTCTGAGCCCCTCCTCCGTTTTTTGAATTCTTATTTCTTCATTCTTTTCTGGTTGGATGTTTTTTTCTTTCTGCTGGTCCACTCTGTTGATTTGAGTCCCAGTTTCCTTCTTATCTCTATTGGTTCCCTGCAGATCTCTCATTTGTTCCAGCAATTTCGATAATTTTTCGTCGAATTCTGAAAGCATCCTTATTCCAAGGGTTTTAAACTGTGCATCTGATAGGTTGGCTATCTCTTGGTCAGTTAGCTCTGGAGCTTTAATCTGTTCCTTTCTTTGGGCCATTTTTTTCCCCTCAGTGAGCCTGTTACTGTAAGGAGGGCGGAGTCTTGGGGATCCCCTGTGCAGGGAAGCTCCCGGTAGTTGTGCTGTGACGTAGCCTGTGGGGGCGGGACCTGAGAGCACAATGGCGCCTGCTCAGCTCTCCGCACCCACACCGCCTCCTGCAAGCGATTTGAGCCCCTCTGCTCTGGCTCCGGGGGTGGCTCCGGGGTCGGTGGACGGGCTGCACAGCTCCAATCCCCCGCGGGTCTCCCCAGTGAACTCTCCAGTGAGGTTGGGAGTTCCTCCCGCCGCTGGCTCCCCCTTCCAGGTGCTCTCAATCTGCACCAATGGGTTGTGCCCTGCTTTCTCTCCCGGTCCATCTGCACGAGAATGCAGACCTGCCCGGTCCACCAGTCTCGGCCCGCTGGGTCCGGATGAGGCGGGCGCTGGCCGCGCTTAGGTCAGGCACCCCCGTCTGGGTGTGCTGCAGCCCCACGGGAACTACCCCTCCAACCGCGGACCTGCAGTCTGCTCACCCGCTTGCTGCGGGGTCGCCGAGCACTCTCCCTCCGCCCTGCTCCTCCCAGCTCACCAGACTGGACGAATGTATCTTCTTTAATTCCTTGGTTGTCGGACTTCCTCTCAATACGATTTTCTGTCAGATCTGGCTGTTTTTGGTTGTATAAATTTCTGATTTTTTTCCTTGTTTGGTTGGGTGAGACGGCACGGTGCCTTCACCTATGCCGCCATCTTAGGAAGTCCCAATCAGGTTTTTTTTTTAAAGCCCATCAGTAAGGGAGAGGAATGCTTAAAGAATCGACAGTACATCCATAAGAAACATCACTCAGCAGTTAAAAGGAGGTCTTATATACCTACATGGAAAGATCTCTAAGACATCTTGCTGGTTAAAAAGGTAGATACATCATACCATTTAATTGAGAACAATGAGTAAAACAAAGCTATACATTTCTTCATATCTCTATATGTGCTTGGAAAGATAGCCACTTTTCTGAAAGCAAGGAAAAAAGTGGCTTGAGTTGAAGATATTGGGCTTCGGTAGAAGGGACAAGGAGGATTTTCATATTAATCTTTTCATGCTTTACTTGCATAATTTTAATTTCAGTACTTACACAGTATTTCAATATGGTAAAGGAAATCTATGACTAGAATCTAGGCAAAATCCTACAAATAATTTTTCTTGAGATTCTTGAAATTCTCCAATACTGTTAGAGGACATTTGCAATGGTTTTACTATGAGGTATCTATACTTAAGCAACTCATCAAAAAAGTCACTTTTTGGTGTAGCCTGACACAGAGTTCCATTTTATTAAAAAGTCATTATATTTATATTTGTTTTTTAAACAATTATTAAATCCTAGGTTTGTATAACTTGTCTTTTTTTTAGATATTATTTATTTTTAGAGAGAGAGGAAGGAGGGAGAAAGAGAGAGAAACATCGACTGGTTGCCTCTCACACACCCCAGCCAGGAATCTGGCCCACAACCCAGGCATGTGCCCTGACTGAGAATAGAACCATCGACCTTTTGGTCCAAAGGCCGACATTCAATCCACTGAGTCACACCAGCCAGGGCTAACTTGTCTTTTATAGGATAAATTAACCTAAAAGAAAATCTCCTATGAGGCAACATTTTGGTACCTGTCCTAAATAAATAAATGCTTCTTATGAGAGGCACTGTAATGTATTTTTCCTTTAAAGGGCTTGGGAATCACTGATTTGCTGGGAACTGATAAAAGTAAACCTATGTTATCAGTATGTCACCAGGGTTTACCTATATACAGATATTTTCATTTTATTGAGCTTCAGAGGTGTTGTGTTTTTTAATAAAATGAAGGTAAGACCCTCCACTTGCAAAAAGATTACAACTCACTTTATTACTATACTCCGTTATGCCTGTCTGGACCCAAACCCACAGTATCTCCGGGGTATGCCTATATCCTAAAGTAAAAACAACTACTTTTCACCATTACCAGGAACCTGAGAAACACTGCGTATGATACGTACAGTGTAGTCCCTATTGTTTTGAAAAGCTCCTGTAGCTCCCCTCCTTGAGGACCCAAATGAGAAGCACACTATTTTGTAAACCCATGCCAGAGAAAATAACTTGTTTCAAACCTAAATACCAGAATTACAGAATTTGTAAGGAAAATCCTTAACAAATACATAGCCACCAAAAAAGAGAAAAATATACTGACCTAGCAGAAAAAGAGGTGACAGAAACACCTGAAATTCCTTTCACTGTAGAAATGACTTTGTCCAGGTCTTGGGTGTGGTCAACATTCAATTCTACTCTATGTGTTCCCTCTGTTGGGTAGTTAGATGCTTTGGAAGGATGTATGGGCCTGGAGGTGCAAACTCCTAGAAAACAATTGTAGGAAAACAGAGTTTGTGGTCTTTTTAAACTAAAAAGATAAACTATTATAGGCAAAACATTAAAAATTAGTTTTTAAAAAAATTCATTCTCAGATGCTTATACACTATACACACATATACATACCCCTTATATATACACCCAACAGTACCCAAAATGAGGGATTTAATAGAGGCATACAAAATCAAATATATTTTCAGAATTATTTTCCAGGAGACTCTTAAATATCAAAAACACTTGGACAAGACGGACTCAGGGTGCAAATGCTCATATCCACCTGACTACATCAATCCAGGTTATATCCTGATAAAAGCTTCAGGCCAAAATGAGTAAACTACAAAGACTTATTAAAACTAAAACTAAAACACATATGCTGAATTCCCTCATTAAAACTCTGATGCTTATTTGAATGATATATTAAGTATATTCTGGAGAAGCCTGAGCTTTCAATTCAATTTAACAAGCACTTTGGAGTGCTTACATGGTAGGTACTATACCATGAGTGAGGAATCACAAAGCTGAGTGGAGCAGTGAAGATTTCTTATGCTCTCCTTATTCAAGAATAATAATAGTAATTTTATTTTTCAAATGCAATTTAACTGCCAGGTTTCAGCAACATTATTTTTAAATATATTATGTAAACATAGAATAATGGTCCCATACCTAAAGCAGTTAAAATTCTACTGCAAAGACATTCTAAAATTTCAAAGCATTTATAGGTAAAAATATGAAACATGAGAGACAAAGAGGCTTCTCACCAAGCCCTTTAGCCAACCATTTGTTGACACCCTGGGGTGCAGCATCATAGGCTGTGTGAGGAGAGTAAATAGCGACTCTGTTCTCCAGAGCCCGGATCACCAGGCGCTCCTTCCAGGTTTTCCAGGTTACGCGCTTCATGGGTCGGAAAATAGGTGGATGGTAGGAGAGAATGAAATCAGCCTTTTTTTGCAGAGCCTCCTCCATCACTTCTTCTGTCAAGTCATTGGTCAGGAAGAGTGTGTTTACAGTATGTGGTGGGCTTGGTTCCACCAGTAATCCAACATTGTCCCAACTCTCAGCAAATGAGAGGGGTGCAAAGTCATTCAAGGAGGAAAGGAGAGCCTTCAAATCCATGCAGGAACAGGAAGAGTTGTGGATGAGGGATTGAACAAGCCGGACTGTTGTGGGGAGCAGTCGTATGTGAGATGACAACATGCAGAAATCAGGTAAAACTGAATATCTGAAGTTAAAATACAGAAAATGGTACAAATGTACACTTTGGGCCTGGACCTTTGCAAAACATGAGCAAAAGAGCTACAGTCATACATACCTGGTTTCAGATACTGCCTCTGCCACTTACCAGCACTCGGTACCTTAGGTAAGTCATTTAACCTCTCTGAGCCTGCTTCCTCATGTATAAAATGGAAACACTACAACCTACTTCACAGACGGTGCGGAAGAGCAAATGGATTAATATGTGTAAGTCACCTGGCACAAGCACGGTACACAATACACAAATGTTTACCACGTTCTCCCCAGCCCCTACCACACCCTTGTTCTTGTTCTTCCCATCCCTATTTCAACCCCTCTCCTGACTTCTCCATTTCTCTACAGATTACCCTTCCTTCCAAATGCCCTTCGACTTTCTAAATAAAGCCTTTCTTGACAAACCTTCCTTTTCAGTGTCTCCCTCCTCCCTGTCTGGCCCCATTCTGCCCTAGTACCCTCACAATATTATATTCCTGTTTGTCTGTCTCCCTAGTATACTAATGCCACCGGAAAACAGGAACGATCCTTTATATACCTCAGCATCACCAACACCGGCCAGCACTAAATGCTTACTGCACACACTGACATAATCCCCCTCTCCCATCACAGCAGAATTTGGAGTTCAGGTGGTATATATTAGTATGAAAAATTACTTTATCAAAAAAAAAAACAACAATATATATAAATAGTTAAGTGCTTCATAAGATGCACAGACGTGTCACTCCAAATGGGCAGGGTCAAGGCAGGAAAAGGCAGAGCTGCTGCCCCTGAACCAACACCTGCTACAGGAAGGTTAGGCTCTAAGGTGGCAGAGTGCCCAGTGTCTGTAAGGCCCCCCAGACAGTTGTGTCCAATAAAAAAGGTTAACACTGTCAACTCCATCCATTCTTAAAGTTGGTATCCATGAACACTTCTGTTTTTGAAGAAAAGCAATCCATACAATAGTATGCACAATAATTAAAGAGAAAGTACAGCCAGTTGTAAAATTAAATATTCATAATCCAATGATTTCAAAAGCAATTTTTAAAACATTCCTACAGCTAAAATATTTAACATGAGATGTGAGTACTTATTCAATATACGATCTGAAGTGATGTGGCGCCTCTGTTAACCACCAGAGCCTAGGGTCTTGGAAGATCCTTTAATGTCCTTATACCACTTTCACTTTCTGGATTTCACGTCCTCATAGTACTTCACTCTCCAGACTCTTCTAAATCTGGCAAGAGCGAAAGTGAAACTTCAGTGGGCCATCCATCCTTGTGTTACTTATTGTTACATTTGAAAGAGCCCTTGGAAATAACAGAACGCCCCTCATTTCACATTAGGAAATGTGTCGCTTGATGCTAGTTAACAATGGGAGGTGGCACGGCATTCTGAATAAGAGCACCGACTCTAAAGCCATACTGACCTGCCACAGACAGCTGTGTATCAAATTTACACCTGTTAAGAACTGGAAATGTCAGGCTCATAGTGTCATATGATTTAAACGTAAAGTTGGGGACAATACCTGATCTAGAGTCAGCACTGTTTGTTACTAAGTTGGTCCTACTTTGCAGCCTGCAAACTGTACCTTTTTACGTTCCCTCGTCTACATTCAGGCCTTTGCCGGGATAATGAAGAGCCCAGGCGGCACAGCCGGTAAACCCTTGACTCAAGACCCCTGCTCCAACAGTTCCATGCACTCAGGTGGAAACCCAGTTTTCTGCCCCTATCTCCTCTCCTGCCTCCTTTTGAGGGAGCACTCGGAAAACAGCCACAGCCCGCACGAACCACGGTCCGCAGTAAATTTAAACAGCTCAAGACTCACCAGTCCTGGAAAGACTTCCCGTGCGTCACTTCCAAACCGCGCGGTACCTCAAAGCATTGTGGGAATAGGCTTGGGAAAGGAGCGGGGCGGAAGTGGTCCTTCCCATTTTAACCCCTGAGCCCGAGGAACCTCTAGAGATTGACTAAAGTAGTTCCGGGCTAGGATTCCTGTACTAGTGTTGTTAAAAGAACTTCCTTTCACTGTCATAAGTGTTCCCAGTGGAGATAAATTACATCGTATCTCTAGTTCTACTTGTCTTGGTTTGTGCTAAAAGGGGAGCGGCGGCGAAGGCGAGCCCGCGAGGCGTTCTCTCTAGTGGGTCCCGTGCTCGGCTTCCGGTGGCCTGAAGAAACTAATTTCGAATCTACACACCTGTGGGGGGCATCTGCAATTGCACCTTTTCTGAAAGTTTTAGCAACAGCTGTGCTTACCGAAGTGGGCAAGTAAGTATGTGGTAACGCGCTCGTTCTTCATTGACTTGCAGAGCGTTGGGTGTTTTAGTTCTTGGGCTAATAAGAGGTGAGTTCAGGGTGGAGAAGGTGATGTTGAAACAAGACACTTAAATTAATAAAGTATATGGTATATTAGAGATAAGTGTTATGGGGAAAAGAAAATAGGGAAAGTACTGGGATTAAGGCATTTCAAAATAGAGTTGTCAAGTCATTGAGACCTGACTTGGGAGCAGAGACTTGGAGGGGAGGAAAATAACCGCACAGAAGTCAAGAGACCCAAGGCCGTAATGTACGATAGTTGGCTTGCTGGAGGACTTTCAAGGAGGCTCTTGAGGAAGAGTGAACAGGGGAAGTAGGAGGTTGAGAAGCTTAAGTCGGGTAGCATCTCTTCATCACTTCCATGACCAGTTTTTTTTTTTTTAAGTATTTCTTTTAAGATTTTATTTATTTTTAGAGAGAGGGGAAGGGAGGGAGAAAGAGAGGGAGAGAAACAGCAATGTATGGTTGCCTCTCACATGGCTCTCACTGGAGACCTGGCCTGCAACGCAGGCATGTGCCCCAACTGGGAATCGAACTGGGACCTTTTGGTTCCCAGCCTGCGCTGGATCCGCTGTGCTACACCAGCCAGGGCATGACCCGGTTTTTATTACTTGGGGGAGGGGGCTGCTCTTCCAAACTTTCTCTTTTACATATGCAGTAAAAATAAGCATGTGTGAGGTAAGAGAGAAAAATGAACTTAATTATTTTTTTCTTTTGGGAATGGAGATTCGTTTTTGAGCTTCTCTCGATAAGACTGTGAGAAATTAAGTAACAGTAACCATCAAGAAGAAAAATGGTAAGTTTTATAGAATTCTTATGACTGTCTTTCATTATAAATAATTTTTAGAATTCAGTCAGGGGAAATAAAACTGCATGGAAATATCAATGGCAAGACAGGGAAGTGATAAGCTATAGAAGCATACAGTGAAAAATGGTTCTCAACAAAAAGCAAAACTACTCTTTTAATTTATATTTTCACTTAAAACATGCAGAATTTACCTTTTATAGAATAAGATTGATTACAGGGTAGATCGAGATGAAAAGGGGAGGAGGAGGAACAGAAGGGTACAGCCAGGTGTTGAAATTTTAATTGGAAAGCTTTGCTCTGTATCTTAGGTGGGCAGCTTGAGCTGGAAGGAGACAGCAACTAGAATAATGCTTCCCTAACCCCACACATAAACTTCTGCTTTGTATCTTCAACCTGGCCATACTCTCTGACAGCTAAATACTGTTGTAATAAGAGAAACATAAAAGGAAGCCCCAGAATAATAATTTTCCTTCTTTTTGCAATGGGATAACAAGAGGAATATTCAAGCTACCAAAGTAACAGATAAAGCAAACAAAAAGCCAAAATAAAGAGAGCCAAGGAAAAAAAAAGTACTATGGTTACCTCTGCACATTTAGAATCTAGAAACACTGATGCTTTTTATGTCCTGTCTTTAGTTGAGAAAGGAATCATTTTTTTAATCCTGTTGCTCATAATTAAGTTACATAAGGGAAATGGTGAAAATTATGTTTTGAAAGTCATTCTCTTACCATTTTCAATAAACATTAATGATGGCGAATGCCATTTAAATCAATAGTTCTGACATTATAATTGTTTTTATTTTTACTGCTGAAAAATTCAAACTTAAAATAATTACTTTCATCACAATATTTGCTCCCTAATTTTTAGCATAAATACCACTTTACCCTAACCTTTATATTTATCTTCTGGAGTTTTTTTCTACTAATGAAATAAATTTTGAAGGAATACAAGTTAATCTCTCAGCTGCTAAGTGGACAGGTCATCTCTGAAACAATATTTCTATTTTTATTTAGATTGTCATCTTTAATATCTAGTTAGGGAAATCATACAGTGCATAAAGTCCCCTGAAGAAATCTCATTTGTTCTTGCATTCTTTCTCCTTTTTAGTCGGTAACACTGCATACAGATGTAGGTGATATTAAAATAGAAATCTTCTGTGAGAGGACACCCAAAGCCTGTGAAGTGAGTACCGTTATGTACAAATAAAAAAATGAGTTAATGCAACAGGATAACCATTTTGAAATTAAATAATTTTAAAAGTCAACTACATCCAAAAAAAGAAAAAAAATGCTTTTGTATAAAACCATTGTCAGGAAAAAACAGCCATCATAATTTCTTGCCTAGTCTCCAATTACCCTTCCTGATGTTGAAGGGTAGATAGAATGGCTGGTAACTTTTTATTCTGGCTCATTTTTTCTTAGAAAATATAAGTAATCATTAGATATCATGTAAGAGAACTACCTCTTACATTATCTCACTTGTTTAAATGACAAGGATAGAAGGAAGAGGAGTCAAATATACATATATATACATATATATATATATAAAATCATTCAACAGCTATTTATGAAATTCTATCCTGAAAGTGTCTGGGAATACAATGTTGAATAAGAGCCATTAGCTCTCGTGGAGCTAATGTTCTAGGTGGGAAGATAGGCAGGGGGTGGGGGGAGATTTATTCTAGAAAAAAAAGTAATTCTAGATGGTGATAATGCCTTGAAGGTAATAAAATGGGTTCCCAGGAGGGGGCGAGTGAGAGGCAACCACACATTGATGTTTCTCTCTCTTTCTCCCTCTCTTTCCCTCTGTCTAAAAATAAATAAATAAAAATATTTTTAAAAAGAGAGAGAATAATGGGGAAGGAATTATTTAAAAGAAGGTGAGGGTGGGCCTAGCCAAGATAGTGATACTTAAACTGAGTGTGAAAGGTAACGAAGACATCTCCATGAAAAGACATATAAAAAGAACATTCCAGGTATAGAGGTACAGATAGCAGGTACAGAGGCCTCAAGATCGAAAAGTCTGTCTCTTTGGGATGAATTTTCAGAAGGCTGATGGAGTTAACATAGTAAGCAACATGGAAGGGGTCATTATCATATGACATGTAGAGGTAGGCCAGGTCATGTAGGACTTACTAGGTCCTGCTTAGGAGTTTGTATTTTATTCCGAAAACTGAAGGAAGCCATTAAAGTGCTTTGGGCAGGGAAGTGACATCATCCAAAATAATGCCTAAAAGATGTAGTTTAAATATGCTGTTATAGTGTTTTCAGTAAATACAATTCTTTATCTTAAATGTGTTTCTGCTACATCATTTCTCAATCATTATTTTTACTCTTTTCAGAATTTCTTGGCTCTTTGTGCCAGTAATTACTACAATGGCTGTATATTTCATAGAAATATAAAGGGCTTCATGGTTCAAACAGGAGATCCCACAGGTAAGTTCCTCTATTAAAATATAGAGAAGTGGGTATATAGTGTGAAGAAGGGGGGTAGACAAAGAATAGAAAAATAAAAGCATGTAGGTTTTTTCTAATTGGTCTACTTTATAATAACAAGCAATTTTTAAGCTGAAGTTACTAGCAACTAGCTCTAAAATATGAATAATATTGATAGGGAGGGTATTTTTATAGAGATATTTTATTCTGGTTTATAAAATGAAATTTGAAGAAGAGCATACTTATCTAAATGGTAATGGGGAAAAATACAATAAGAAATTATTGAGAGAGAGAGGATGAATCACACTTTATTTGTATTTAAAGAGTTATACTTTAGGGCTGGCTGGTGTAGCTCAGTGGATTGAGCGTGGGCTGGTAACCAAAGGGTCACTGGTTCGATTCCCAGTCGGGGCACATGCCTGGGTTGCAGGCCGTGTCCCTGGTGGGGGCCATGTGAGAAGCAACCACACATTGATGTTTATCTCCCTCTCTTTCTCCTTCCCTTCACCTCTCTTTGAAAATAAATAAATAAAATCTTAAAAAAAAAAGAGTTATACTTTAAACCAGCCCTTAAGTTTTAGAAAATATACCCATTCTCTCATTAGATACTTCTTTTATTTGGTTTGTAATACAGGTACTGGAAGAGGAGGTAACAGTATCTGGGGAAAGAAATTTGAGGATGAATACAGTGAGTATCTTAAGGTACGTCCCCAATGCTTCAAAATTATTTTCTCATGCCATGTATACACTTGGAAACTTTGATACATATGTTATAGTAACACAAGTTAACATCATTAGTAAACAGACATTTTTTTTATAGTTTCTGCACACTTGATAAATGATATCAGAGAGAAAATATAAATAGTAGTTCTAGCCTAAAATATATTCTGGAATCTCACCATCACATGGATCTTGATATTAAGCGAGCTCAACTTTGGGTCCAGCCTAATATGTTTAATCAGTAATATATTGTCCTGAAGGTGCTTAATGTCTCTCTATAAAATTCATGTTGAATGACATGAACCATTAGCCTTTTTTGAGAGTGGGGAGGAAAGACTGTCAGACCTTCTGGTTGCAATATTGCTGTTATCAATCTCCAACTTGTATCATCTGTTGGATGTTTGAATATTCCTTTATTAATGTTACTTAATGCCTGTAGTACAGCTCTGTGAGATTAAAGAGAAGTGCATATAAATATATCTTTACCATGTTAAAATTAGGGATTTTCATTTTCTTTTTCATATTTTTTCTAAAACTTTTATTTTTTAGTTTTTTAAAAATATTTTATTTATTTATTTTTTTTAGAGAGAGGGGGTGGCAAGGAGAAAGAGAGGGACAGAAACATCAGTGTGTGGTGGCCTCTTGCACGCCCCCTACTGAGGACCTGGCCTGTAACCCAGGCATGTGCCCTGACTGGGAATCAAACTGGCAACCCTTTGGTTTACAGGCCCACGCTCAATCCACTGAGCTACACCAGCCAAGGCTTTCTAAAACTTTTTAAAGAATTTCCTTGTATTTTTTTTCCCTAAAGTTAAAAAAAACGATGCATGCCTATTTAAAAAAAATCAGTTCATGCCCTGGCTGGTGTGGCTCAGTGGATTGAGTGCGGGCTGGGAACCAAAGGGTCCCGGTTCAATTCCCAGTCAGGGCACATGCCTGGGTTGCAGGCCAGGTCCCCAGTGAGGGCCATGTGAGAGGCAACCATACATTGCTGTTTCTCTCCTTCTCTGTCTCCCTCCCTTCCCCTCTCTCTAAAAATAAAATAAAATAAAATAAATAAATAAATAAATAAAATATAAACAATTAGGGCTTTATCTACTCTTCCCCACAAGTATAGAGAAAAATAGTAAGTAGGACTGATTAGGACCTTGATTATCTTTTAAGGTTCCCTGTTGATTCTCACAACAGCCAGGATTAAGAATCACTATTTCATACATCAGAGTAGAGGATGTGTTTTGAATATTTACATACCTTGACCCAGCAATTCCTTTCCCAAGTGTTTACCCTGGAGAATGTGTATATGTGCATCAGGAAACATGTAAAAAAGTGTTCCTAGGATAGTATTTTAATAGCAAAGTGCTAAAAACAACCCAAATGTCTATTGATCATAGAATGGACAAATTGTAGTATATCCAGGAGTGAAATATACAGCAGTAAAAAATCAGAGCTACATCTACATGTACATGTGGGAATCTTAGAAGCACAGTAAATGTAGAGAATATTGCCTAGAAGACTACAAATAGTATGATACTCTTTTATAGAGCTCAGAAACAAGGAGAAGGAAACAATACAGTTGAGGGGTTATAATACAATGTAGGGGTTAGGGGTACCTACCCTCCTTGTGTAGTCAAAAATCCATGTAAGACTTTTATCCCTTAGTATCCACAGGGCATTGATTTTAGGATACACCGCCCACACTCCTGTGGATACCAAAATCCAAGGATCCTCAAGTCTCTTATATAAAAAGGGACTGTATGTGTACAATGCATAGAGTTCTTTCTCCAAATCTGCGGGCTCCCAACCACAGATTTAAGAAAATATGTGTATAAGTGAATCCACATAATTCAAACCCATGTTCAAGACCCATTCAGGAATCAAGTGTATATTGTGTAGGCATGTATACAGACATTAGAATAGTGGTTACTCCTTGGAGAAACTAAGGTACTACATGAGAGGAGCACACAAACATATACAAGTTTATTCAGTTTTAATTCTTAAAGCTTATAAATAAATTAACGGTACTTATTAAAGTGGTATATATGTTCTTGTGTGTATCAAAGGTTACATTTGATTGGTAGTCACCTTTTAAGGAGATAGTAAAGCATTAATATCTTGACGTGGCTGCATCTGTTACACATTGATATTGCTAAAAGTGTTGTATGTACTTCTCCAAAGTGCAAATGAAATTAATTGGGGAATACATATCTCTGTTGCTTGTCTCATTCATGTCCCTGGTAAATAACTAAAGATAGAGTAATCATTAAAGTTGTTTACAGTGTATTTTTATATTGAGGCACCTCCCTGTAACATGGGACTGTCATGTCTTCAGTCTTATCAGTAAAGTCTTTTAATTCCTGTGCATAGTCCCTTGTATAACAAATAGCATCATGAATATTGAACTGGAAGAGATCTTCCTTAGATCATCTAGTCCTGGGGTTATGAGCTAACTGCTAATGCGCGGAAGACCCATAGATGCATTCCCTATGGCCATTGGTTAAAAAAAATGTTTAATGCCATTAGGCAGGAGATAAATTATTCCTCTATCCAGACTCCATCGCTCCCCAGTGTTTACATTCTACCCACTTATCAATTCATTATCTGCTGACCCTTGTGAGCATTTGAATTATGAATAAATCCCAGAACCAGTCCAACCTCCCTTGTCTTACAGATAAAGAAACTAGCCAGAGTCCAGTGTATGTGTGAAGAGATTATGGGGATTTTGGTTTTATTGTCTGCCTGATCATTTCATACCAGCACACTGTTCCTTAATATAAACGTAAGGATTGTTTCTATTATACATTAGTATTACTAAAAGTGTTTGTGGGTATAGTTCTCCAAAGTGAAAATAAAATTAATTGGGGGATATGATTTAATATATAAACAATTTACACACAAGTTTTCAGAGATAAAGATAATACAGCAACTGAACATTTGGGTTTGCCCAAGTAGAAGCTGATTAAATGTTTTCTTGGTTCCTTAAATATTGGAAGTTAAAGAATGCATGTCTTGTTTCAGTTCTGTATTTGGAATATTTATTTAAAAACCCAAATTAATACTTCGGTCTAACTTTTTCAGCACAGTGTTAGAGGTGTTGTATCTATGGCTAATAATGGCCCAAATACCAATGGATCTCAGTTTTTTATCACCTATGGCAAGCAGCCACATCTGGACATGAAATATACAGTATTTGGAAAGTGAGTATTCTGGTTATGGTTTTCTTTGGCATTTCATTGTAAGAGATGCATATGAGCGGCTGTGATAGCATAATACTGAAAGAGCAGTATGAGAACTAAACATAGCTGGAATTTAAGCCCACCACTTACCAGCCCTGTGACCCTGAGAAGTTGTAACCTTGCTGTGCCTCAATTTCTTGATTTTGTAAAAGAGGGGCTAATAATTTTTTTCAGGTTCATTGTGCAAATTAACAGTAATGTGTCTGTTTTCACTGAGAATAGCATTTTGCAGCAACTAAGAGATCTGAAAAACAATGGCATAAACAAGATGGGCTGGGGTGGTGTCACCAGTGTTCTAGGTGCCTCTGTCTGTCTTCTCAACCATCTTTAGCTTCTACTCTCAAGCTGACCACATGCTTGTAATATGGGCAGCACAGCTCCAGAACATCTGTGTTCCAGGCAGACTGAAGGAGTAAGGACAAAAGGTGCCTGCCTAGCTGAGACCTCCCTTTTTTAAAGACTTTTCTTAAAAGACCCAGAACTTTGCAATGTGGCCACCCTTACCTACAAAGAGTAGGAAATGTTTTTCAGCCAGACTCTCAATTAAATGAGGTTTCTGTAAGAAGAGGAAACTGGATACTAGGGAGGTATTTAGCAGTCTCTGGCAGAATATCCATTATACAGTTTACCTGGGAGCTGCTTTTATACATCAGCAGGCAGTCAATTTCTCTGTTTATTCAACAAATATTTACTATGCTCAACAAACTAAGGCACAGTTCTAGAGTTTGTTTTATTTAATAATTTGAATGCCAAGTTAGGCTAATTAAAAATACAAGACTCTACAACTTTCTTTTTCATTCCATATACATGTCCAATTTAGATTATTAACAATTAATGAAATATTACAGCCTCTAGAATTCTTTGTGTGTATGTAGGTAATCCAGATTCCCTTCCTTTTATTTTCTCCCTTAACCCGCTGTCTGAATTACTGATCAGTAATTACCAGGATTTACTGAGTTTGTGACAAAACTGTAGCATTTAGAACAAAGATTCTTAACCTTAGGTCCATTAACTTCTTGAAATTGTGTGTTTTGTGTATATGCACACACATTTTTCTGGGAAGATGGTATAGCTTTCCACTAGTTCTTGAAAGGGCAGTGTCCCTGTTACTAGACTTAACTTAGCTCAGTTTGCATGCTCTTTTGTGCCTGCGATCTGTTTCCTGTATCCTCTGTTTCTCTTACTGACCTAGAAGGTGTGGGACAGCTTTTAAAACTTATCATTTAAAGGCCTTAATTGTCATATATTTGGGAGTAAAATAAAAAGGTTTTGGTTATGGTACCATTTTAGTAGAATCCCAAAATTAAATGTAAGTACATAATATACATATAGTTCGAGAACTGACTTGAGTTGTACTAAGAGGTACAATCTAAAAAGCCACTTTTTTTTTTAGCTAATGTTTTAAACTAACTTCAGAACATATTTGAAGGCTAGCTCTCAATATTTCTTAATGGAAATATGAAGGGAGCTTGCTGCAAGTGGGCTTAACTGTTCATCTTCTCTTTTCCTATTTTTATTACTATTACTTTTTGTTCTTGTCCAAAAGCAACATTCAAAATACCATATTTAAGCAGTCCAGTGCAAAGTGGCTGCCCATTTAAGGACCTTCAGTGTAGGGCAGTATTTATTTATTTATTTATTTTTTACATAGTTAACAGCTTACTCTTTTTTTTAAAAAAAGATTTTATTTATTTATTTTTAGAGAGAGGGGAAGGGAGGGAGAAAGAGAGGGAGGGAAACAGCAACGTATGGTTGCCTCTCACATGGCCCTCTCTGGGGACCTGGCCCACAACCCAGGCATGTGCCCCAACTGGGTATCGAACTGGGACCCTTTGGTTCCCAGCCTGTGCTCAGTCCACTGAGCTATACCAGCCAGGGCTAGGGAAATATTTACAATAATAGTGTCATCCTTACATAGTTTCTCTGGGTATTTCCTGAAGCAAAGAAAATCTGACTAGTTAGATTGGCCCCATTGTAGCTATGCTATATAAATGGGGCAGAATTCAGTGTTTAGGTACTTTGGTGGGAATATTCCTACCCATTGCTATTGTTGTTTAAGGGCATAAAAATGAATTTTTGTTTCTGAATTTTGGCCCATATCTATGGTAGAAAATCAAATCAGTATTTTATTGTACACTCAACTAGGGAATTCAAAGAACTATAAGACATGGTCCTTTTCTCTTAAAGATACTATAATTGATATAGGTATTAGGATATTGTGTTTCAATCTGAGAAAATTTTCATTCATTATCTTCTTTTTCCTTCAGGGTAATAGATGGTCTGGAGACTCTAGATGAATTGGAGAAGTTACCAGTAAATGAGAAGACATACCGACCTCTTAATGACGTGCACATTAAGGATATAACTATTCATGCCAACCCATTTGCTCAGTAGCTTTAATAGATGTGGACAAATACTTGGCAAACTCTTTGAGGAACACACCTATTGTGATTCACCCAGTTTTAATTATGTCATAGATTGTGTCATCCTACTTATCTACAACTAAATCCTTCTGAGTTAGTGATACCAAAGGGAACCAAATAGCTTTTATTCCCATTCTTAGAGCATATTCATTACTATAACTATTATCCAATGTATTTTAGTTTTTTTTAAAAACATTGTTTAATTTTTGTTACATAAAAACTCATTTTTAAATGCTGAGCCTCATATCAGTCATTTTGAGCGCCGAAATTATAAACTCCTACTATATCTAGTCCGCATCGTGAAGTATTATTTTCCATTAATTGTTCACTTTGTGCAGTTAGAAAGAGGAAGGACAAGATAATGAGAGGGTCTAGAAAGGCCAACCAATACATTTGCTGTTTTATTTGGTGTTCAGATTTATAATAAAGGCTCAGAGATATCCTAGGCTCCAGTAGACACTCAGAATTTCCCAACCGATTTGCCCATGGAACATTTTTTTAAAGCATATCTTTTAAAATATTGCACAATAAAGTTCCACAGATGATCCACTTGAAAAATGCAATTAGTTTGTTAAGAACACCATTCGTAGAGTCCTGATATGTGTTTGAATCATAGCTTTGTCCCCTAGTAGTAACTTTAGGCAAATTACCATCTCTAAGCTTTAGTTTTCTCATTCATAAATAATTCCCCCATAGACTATTGTGAAAATGAAGAACAATAATGTGTGTAAAGCTTCTGGCATGTAGTTAAGTGTTCTGTATTAAGTAAATGGAAACTGCTCTGCTAACATTTCATCTCGACCAGAGGCTTTTACCTAACCAGGGCATTTATCAGACTCTACCATTGATTTTATCAAGAACCATGTTCTATTTACTGCCTAAGTTACCTTAATTAGATTTTGGGCATTCCTAAAACCAAACGTATTTTGGTTTGTATCATTTTTGCAGATGGCTGATCTAAATGATTTGGTTTTTTTCTTAACTACAGTTTGAAAGTGAACTTGTAGCTGTCCTCTTGTTACCATTTATATATACATTCCACTAAACTGAGGTACCAGTTATACTAATGTTCTCACATTTTGTTTTAGCCTTTTAATTATTTAGCTTTCTAGAATTAGTATTAAAGGCTCTTTTAGGCCACAGTTTGTTTTGCCACTTCTTATACCTGATATCTTCTCCAAACATGTCATTGAAGATTTTGTTATCACTTTTAAAAGGCTTTTCCTGATTCTGCACTGACTGGCATTCCCTCAATTTTTATTCTAAACGCTGCCATTTTTAAAAGTAGTGTCAATATGATTACTTTTTGGTTCTTAGAGCTCATTCTTATAAAGTCAGCTCAGTTATACCCATAAGGATCTCATAGATGGGGAAGTATACTGGCTGCCCACCTTGGGCCTATAGTAGACATGGGGTGAGGATCAAGATCAAGAACATTGCTTTCTCTTCACTCACACTGAGTTGACTGGTTCACACAATCACACTAGCGTTTGCTGATTTATGTTCTATTTTGTGTATTTAATAAACTACTAAGAAAACTAGACTTGCTAATCAACCAAAATTCTCTTTAAAAGGAGAATATCCCTGTCTAGATCAGAGGTAGGCAAAAACCAGGCTGGCCACCTGTTCTTGTATATAAACAACTTCTTCTAGAAACTCAGTCCCATTCCTTTATGTATTGTCTCTGGCTGGCTTGTGCTACAACAGTAATATTGATTGGTTGTAACAGAGAAGAAATGGCCTGCAAACCTAAAATATTTACTGTCTGACCCTTTAAGAAGTTTGCCAACCATTGACCTAGACTATCAAGAAACTGGGAGGTGTTGCTCAGTGGACTGAGCACTGGCCTTTGAAGGCCTGCAAACTGAACGGTGGCCAGATTCCCAGTCAGGGCACATGCCTGGGTTCCAGGCCAGACGGCCAGTGTGGGGGCGAGATAGAGGCAACCAATCGATGTTTCACACAGTGATGTTTCTCTTCCTCTCTTCCCCTCTCTAAAAATAAATCTTTAAAAAGACAACTGGGAGAAAAAGGTGTACCCAGGGTTTTGTCTGAGGCTTCTCTGACTTGTAGATGACCATCTGTCTTCACAAGGTCTTTCCCCAGTGTGCTAATCTAGACACCAGTAGTACTGGATTAGGACCCACCCTGATGACCTCATTAAACCTTGTCTGTAAAGGAGCTGTTTACAAAATACAATCACATTGTGGGATAGTGGGGATTGATTTAAAATTATTAATTGGGGTAACATAACTCCCCAAACACTTAGCCCATATATAACATGCACTAAAGAACACACTATTTCTTGTGTCTAGCACTCACAAGTAACTTTTTAAAAATATTCATTTGAGAGAAGAGAAAGAAGAAAAGCATCAATCCATTGCCTCTGAAATGCCCCAACTGGTGACCGAACCAGCAACCCAGGCATGTGCCCTGACCAGAACCAAACAGCAACCTTTCCCGGGAGGACGTCCAACCCACTGCGTCACACCAGTCAGGGCACAAATACAATTTTTAATGAGCACAGGAAAGATTCTTCTCCCCAAAGCTTGCCCTATTGTCCCGTCATCCCAACCCGACCGTAGCCACCAGTGACCCAAGCCTACAACTCCCTTCCGTCAACAAGTAGCTCTGGCTCTACCCACTCCCCTCCCCCGGCCGGCGCCTGCGCACACGCGCTCCCGCGCCCTCCCGCGTGCACGCCCCGCCCCACGGCGGAGACGCCCTCTTAGCGTCATCGGTGTTTTCGAGAAGAGTCCTGACGCGGCGACTGTCAGCTCCATTTTGTTTTCGCAGCTCGTTGCAGCCAGCTGGAACTTCACCGTCGTCGCGTTACAAGCTTTGTCTCCTTCGGCTTTGGCTCCGCGGCCAGGACGGTAAGACGCAGCAGGAAGCGGGCTAGGTGTCAGGGCCGTGTCTCTGCCTCGAAAGCGCCTGGTGATGCCCCCCCATCCTTGCTTGTTGGCCGCCCGCGGTCTCTTGCACGACGACCCTTTTTTCTTAACTCACGCCAGCTCTGTCGAGCTTGTCGTCGCGAATTTCTGCTTTAACCTCGACGCTCCAGACACTCGCTTAGGGTAGTGACACTGTTTGCGAGGCGGAAAGCGCTCCTCGGATGTTCGGCCTCCTCTGGGGTGTGGTGGGAGGGCCGAGCCCGGTCGCCCGCGGGCGCCATCTTGTCTGCGGTGGCCACCTCCGCGGAGCTCTAATCTAAGATGGCGGCGGGGCGCAGGCTGCGGCGCAGCCGCTGGTTTGCGTGGTTATGCGTGCATTATTGTCTTGTGAGGAACTGGGTTCGTATCAAGTGGAGACAGAGCGCACTGACGTGGTATGAGGCGATATCCCTTAAGGTCTAGTTGATTCTCAAGAGTTAGAGTGAATGTCGCCACTGTCTCCCGTCAGTGTTGTCCAGGAACCTGAGGAAAGCTAATACAGCATCTGAAGGAGTATGGGATCCGGCGTTTTATGCGTTGAGTTTTTCGCGCCCCGAGTTGGAGCGTTTTGAGTTCAGAGACGTGGTTGAATCAAGTTGTTAGGGGGTTTTGTTCGAAACATTTCTGAAAGATGGCATCCCTCTCCCCTAAATTGATTGTGTAAGATTTTATTTAGAATAAGCTAGGTTTTGTTAATTTGTAGTACGTGTTGGGAGTGGCCGTCGAGAGACTATTTTGTAGTTTTGTTTCCTAATGCCGTCATCGGCCTAAGGTGTTAGTAGTTAGATCGCTATGCCTCCTTTACAGAAATTTTCAGTAACAGTAGTTCTGTTGTGAAGAGCATTTATTCGAGGCACTTTTTGATGCACGTTTAAGTGGGAAAAATTATGTATGTGGACGTACAGTTAAGGAAGGGAGTACGATTTTGCCAAGATTGGTAAACACGTCACAACAAGGGTGAGTTTGCAGAATATTGTGTTAAACTGCTCCGTGTTGATATGCGGGTTTTATAAAACTGGGGAAATTTGTCTTTTACGTAGATGAGACACTCGAAGAGAGCTTACTGCCCTGACTGGGATGAGAAGGATTGGGATTGCACAAAATGGAGGAGCAGCAGCAGTCATAAAAGAAGGAAGAGATCTCATAGCAGTGCTCGGGAGAACAAGCGCTGCAAATACAATCACTCTAAAACATCTGATAGGTAAGGAGGGTATTATGTATAAATATACAAAAAATACATTTTTAACACGATCTCGTCAGTTGTCTCAATAAAACGGGGGCGGGATATTTTCATAATTAAAATTAGTGTCACTTAAAAATAAGTTAACAGTGATTCTTTTCTGTTTCCAGTGATGGCTTGCAATGTTTGTAAGATTGTGTGGCTTTGTTTTTTAATCAATGGAGAAAACGAATTTTTTTTTTTGTAGAGAATAAAGGTTTTATTCACACTCCAAGAAAGGAGAGGGGCACGGTATGGAGAGAGAACACCAGCTGGAGAATGAAATTTTAAGAGTATTGTCTTAGGAGATTTACTGAGAATTTGAGGATATTCAGTATTACCATAAAGCTTTGAAAAATTCGTGTTTTATTTTTTTAGCCATTATTTGGAAAGCAGATCCATAAATGAGAAAGATTATTATAGTAGACGCTACGTTGATGAATATAGAAATGACTACAATCAAGGGTGTGAATCTGGACATCGCCATAGGGACCATGAAAGCAGATATCAGAACCATAGTAGCAAGTCCTCTGGTAGAAGTGGAAGAAGTAGTTATAAAAGCAGACACAGGATTCACCACAGCACCTCACATCATCGTTCACATGGGGTATGAGCTCTTTTAAAACATTTTGGAAATTTTTATTTCCCATGTGATACAGGAAAGATTTAATTTGTGTTTGACCATTTGAGAAAGTTCTAAGATGAAGCTATTTTAATTTTAACTTGCAGGAGTCTCTCTTTGTACATTGGATAAGAAATTCCCCAAATATGGTACATATTTAGTTATATTACAGATTCTTTACTAGTTGGCAACTAATTGTCATTTCATTGAGGGAAGTGGGGGGGGGTTAATTTAGGTTAGTTTATAGCAAGATTGTCTGACAGATTTTTTATGGTACTTAAATCAGATTTGTTTTGATAAATTGAAGCCTTACCTCAAAACTAGAAGAGGCCTTTTATTTTTGAATGATTAAGGATTAGGTGTAACTGCATTCTAGGAAAGCATGTGCTCTAATCCTATTTTTCACTAAGCAAACCACTTAACAGATTTGAACATTATGGGATATGTATTAATTGGGAGATCAGCTCAGATGGCATTTACAATGTCATGGTGTTACTGTATGGCAAATTGTTTTTTCTTCCCAAAATTAGGGCTTTAATTTTATTTACTGTTTTAATATTTTGTTTTCTTAGTTAGGATATCTTAATTTGGCCACAGCCTACTTTAACAAGTAAATATTACTGCAGTTTTGCAATATTAAATTAGGACACTAGAAACTTAAAATTATATTTCAGTGAATGCTACAACTAAGCATTTTTTTAAAGAAAACAATTGTGTTATGTTTTGTTGCCTTGCCACTTTGAGTACCTTATCTGAAAATCTGTTCCTTGCCATGTTTTTCTCCTGTTAACATAAACTATGTGCCCTGTGAATTTCTGGGGACTGAATTTGAAATTGCTCCTGCCAACCGTTTGTGGCCTGGCGTGTATCTGAATGCCTGAATATCTCCCCGCTGAATGAATTTCGTATTCTGCCCTGAATTCACTCGGGTATATTGATTGGCTGGATGATCTTGGTGCCGCCCACTTGACGTTTCCAGAAGAGTCACCGAAGGAAAAGAACCAGGAGTGTAGAGGATGATGAGGAGGGTCACCTGATCTGTCAGAGTGGAGACGTACTAAGTGCAAGATGTATAGAATATTTTTCAACACTTATTAACTTTTCAGATAACATAATCTATATATATAGAATAAGATTTCAGGGATTTGGAAATCTTTTTCTTTCTCTGTTTTTCTTTTTTTTTGTTTGTTTCTGTTTTTTTTCCGTTTCTTTTGGTGGTGGGGGGAATTGTTATTTTTGCTTTCTTTAGAAAATTAATGTTATGTAGATCTTCCAAAACAGTAAATCAATTTAAATAAAATTAGCTTTAAGACTGAAATTAGACCTAAAAATAGTTAACATGTTTTTTGACAGTGTTGACCAATGAAATAGTGATAAGGACATTTGTAGCATCAACTAGAATAATCTGCATTTATAGCATTTATTATGATAAGTAAAATGTTTTCATTTCTTGGTGTGACTGAGATTTATTTTTCTCTTTTAGATGAAATTGTTAATACTTTAGGTGAAGGAGCTTTTGGGAAAGTCGTGGAATGCATTGATCATAAAGCGTAAGTTTCCTAGTTTGGGATTGTACTTGGACTAATCAACAGTGTAGAAAGTAACATTTAGCTTTAGCATATGGTCTGGCCATGAGTGAGGTATATCTGTACCCTTTTAGCTTCAGGTTTTGTTTGTTTTTTTTTTTTAAGATTTTATTTATTTATTTTTAGAGAGAGGGGAAGGGAGGGAGACAGGGAGGGAGAGAAACATCACTGTGTGGTTGCCTCTCACATGGTCCTCACCGGGGACCTGGCCCGCAACCGAGGCATGTGCCCTGACTGGGAATCGAACCGGGACCCTCTGGTTCCCAGCCCGTGCTCAATCCACTGAGCTATGCCAGCCAGGGCTTTAGCTTCAGGTTTTAAGTTGTATGTAGGAAACTCCCAGTAAAAGATACTCGGTCTTTGTATTTTTAAGCAGTAGTAATTCGTATATGCAGCTTCTAGTTTCAGTTTTAAGCTGAGAACAGATATTATTATTCCAGAAAATAGTATTTTGTTGTCTCAGTAGGGAGAATTGTGGGCTTCTCTATCCCCTTTTTTTTCCTTCTAGATAATGGTTCTCACCCTTGGTTTTATGTTGGGAGTCTTTGGAGCTTTGCCTACCCCATACCTATTGAAGCAGTCTTCGGAGTACTTGCTTATTTTTAGAAAGTGCCATAATTCATCCTGATAGTGTAGTCAGGGCTGAGAACATTTCTGGATTGGTGTCACAAATTATGTTCATCAAATTACTGATTGGAATATATTGATAGCATTAGAAATCTTTGTTACCTTTTTTGTTCCCTGTTTGAAATTTTAAAGCTTTTCGAAATGATTCGTTAGAGGAGTCTATCAACTGTTGGTAAGATTCTGAGAGCTAGATAGAGCTGCTTACTGTGTTTGCACAGATCCTGATTTTTCTGATAACCTGGATGGAAGGGAGATTTGAGATAATATTTGCCAGTGGCAGGCATTATAGGAAGAAACCACCTTATGTACATTTATTTTGAATCTTAAATGGTATGCAAATTGAGGTGGTAATAGCCAATATTTTTGTTAAATTACTGTTGATACATAGTTCAATTGAAGGACCAAAAAATAATTTGTATTAGGGACCCTATCATATGCCCAAAGGTTATTCTAGTTGCTTACATTGAGTTGCAGTTAGAAGAGAGTACTTACATATAATCAAAGTAGAAGTGTACAGTTTGAAAAAAGAAAAATGCAATTAAGTATTTCTGTTGTTTTTTAAACTTGGTCTTACTGTCTCTAACAGGGGAGGTAGACATGTAGCAGTTAAAATAGTTAAAAATGTGGATAGATACTGTGAAGCTGCTCGCTCAGAAATACAAGTTCTGGAACACTTAAATACAACAGACCCCAACAGTACATTGTAAGTATCAAAATAGAACTTAGAAAATGCTCCTAAGTAGATTTCTAAATTATAAGAAGTTGTACTAAGTTATTTTTTATGTGTTTATAGCCGCTGTGTCCAGATGTTGGAGTGGTTTGAGCATCGTGGTCACATTTGCATTGTGTTTGAACTACTAGGACTTAGTACGTATGACTTTATTAAGGAAAATGGTTTTCTGCCATTTCGACTGGATCATATCAGGAAGATGGCATATCAGATATGCAAGTCTGTGAATTGTAAGTACTTTGGCATATCTTCCAGAAACTGGAGTTTATTGAGACCAGTTTAATGCCAGATGGATTTGGATCTTTATTGAGGGGGGGGGGGGATCTTAAAAAGTACAAATTTGCTATTACAAAAACAGTTACAGGGATGTAAAGTACATCATAGGGAATATAATCAATAATACTGTATTTAACTCGGTATGGTGTCAGGTGGGTACCAGACCTATCAGGAGCATCACTTTGTAAGTTTTGTGTGAATGTCTAATGACTATGCTTGTATACATGAAACTAATATATTGTCAACTGTAATTGAACAAATGGGAAAAAATGGTATTAACATAATACGACTTAAGAGTTGGTATGAGAAGGATGTAGTTGATAACAAGTTGGTCAGTTTTACTGCATTTCACTCAGTGAAAGTATATTAATATATTGTCATATAGAAGGCTATGATTTAGTCTTTCAGATTCTAAAAATAATAACCTAGAATCACTAGGTTTAAATTAAGGAATGGCAAATCTCAGCTACATAAGAGAAAGATAATTCTTTATTTTTAAAGGAGTTAGCTGTCAGTGGACTAATTTGTTAAGGAGGGTAGTAGGTTTTAGTTCCTGATGGTTTTCTAGCAGATGATTGACGTGAAAAAGACGTGAGGTTTTCTTTGTTCGTGGGGGTTTGGGGATTGGCTAGGTTTTGAATTTTGATTTGTAGATTACAACAACTTTTTATGCTTCATTCTCAGTTTTGCACAGTAATAAATTGACTCACACAGACTTAAAACCTGAAAACATCTTATTTGTGCAATCTGACTACACAGAAGCATATAATCCCAAAATGGTAAGTCTTCAGATTTATTATCTTCATAATTTTAAATTAATACTTTATGCCTTTTTAATATTATACCTCCTTAATCACCATTTATGGTTTTTAGAAACGTGATGAACGTACCCTAGTAAATCCAGATATTAAAGTTGTAGACTTTGGAAGTGCAACATATGATGATGAACATCACAGTACATTGGTATCTACGAGACATTATAGGGCACCTGAAGTTATTTTAGGTAAGTGTTTTTTAATTGTCCTTTGAGAACTTTTATCTTCATTGAGGCTGATCTTAAAATTTGCTTACCAATAAGGTTTTATTTCTATGGGACTTTCTTTTTCCCTTTTAGGAATTAATGTCATAAAACACATTAAGGATTTTAATCTATTTGTTCTAAGTAGTCACCTGTGGGATTTTAAGTGGCTTAACCTTCCTGGAATTCATTCAGTTTGGCATGTTTGTAATTTGCATGTCCAGTCTTTGTATAGGTAGGTAGTGCCCATTTTACAGGTTAGGGAGTTTGAGGCTCAGAAAAAAATTTTCTAAATCACTAGCCCAAAGAGCCTGAGGTAGGACTTGAAACCAGTCTTTGGAGCCCTAATTCTTACATACTGACTGTGCTCTTATGCCCTATGCTCTTATACTTATGTCTTGGGGTAAGTGATTTTTTTGGGATCTTAACCAGCTCAAACATTAAATTATACACGTTCTTGAAAATTTTTTTTGACCCTGAGTTTGCTTTGTTTTGCAGCCTTAGGATGGTCCCAACCATGTGATGTCTGGAGTATAGGATGTATTCTTATTGAATACTACCTTGGGTTTACAGTATTTCCAGTAAGTACTTTACACAAGAAAAGTGCTTGTTTATGTGAATGAACAGTAACACAAATACATTTATTGAGGTTGCTTCATAGATTTAGTTGTAGATGAATACAAAGAAATAAAAATTATGTAAATCTGATGCTGCTGGGCATTGGTATTTCCCTCATAGTTTATCATTTTATTTAAACTATATTATAAAGTATATTATAAACCAGGGGTGTCCAGCCTGCAGCCCATGGGCTGCACGTGGCTCAGGATGGCTGTGAATGCAGCCCAACACAAAATCTTAAATTTACTTAAAACATTATGAGATTTGGGGGCGGGTGGATTATGTGTTGCAATATATTGAACGTGTGGCCCGAGACAACTCTTCTTCCAGTGTGGCCGAGATGCCAAAAGATTGGACACCCCTGTATAAACAATCAAACCTGTTGAATTAGGGAATCTTTGATGATCTTGTTCTGTGAGCTTTATTATTATTTGTTGCTGAGAGTAGGACTGTTTTTAGCGATCTTCATGTCTAATCATGTGGGGACTAGAAATGTAGCAACACTGTTAAATGAGAACAAGGCACAGCATGGAAGTACAGGTAGTTAACAATTTTTTTTTATTTTAGACACACGATAGTAAGGAGCACTTAGCAATGATGGAAAGGATTCTTGGACCTTTACCAAAACATATGATACAGAAAACCAGGTATGTTTTTAAGAGTGTTATCTTTAGTATCGCTTGGTCATCTGTCCTGATTAGAATTATAAAACAGTAAAGTCATACTAACGCTTTTTCATTTAGCCGATTACTTTGCTGGGAAGCCAGTAACTATAGGCTGCCTTTTAAATTGCTGGAAAAGCGCCCTGGCTGGTGTGGCTCAGTGGATTGAGTGCTGGCCTGCAAACCAAAGGGTCGCCGGTTCAATTCCCAATCAGGGCACATGCTTGGGTTGTGGGCCAGGTCCCCAGTAGGAGGTGCTTGAGAGGCAACCACACATTGATGTTTCTCTCTTTTATCTCTGGAAAAGCATTAGTCTTTGATTTATAAAAACATAATAGTTGATGAAACCAATCACCTCTGCTAGATGTTGTAAGTTTTCATTGTCAACATGAACATATTAATTTACTCTTAGGAAACGTAAATATTTCCATCATGATAGATTGGACTGGGATGAAAACAGTTCTGCTGGCAGATATGTTTCAAGGCGCTGTAAACCTCTGAAGGTAAGCCTGGGTCATCGTTTACATCATCCTTGAGTTTCCTCCCCTCTTTTCATGGTGGATAAATAAAATTATAACGTGTTGACAGAAAAAGCTGTTTGATGTGTATTTCTTTCCTTTCAGGAATTTATGCTTTCTCAGGATGATGAACATGAGCTTCTCTTTGACCTCATTCAGAAAATGTTGGAGTATGAACCAGCTAAAAGGATTACTCTCAAAGAAGCCTTAAAACATCCTTTCTTTTATCCCCTAAAAAAAAATACATAGATCTCTAATTGTGCAACTCTCAAATTTTGTAGACTGCATCAGTCTAATTTTTAAATATTAAGTTATTTTGTACAGTTTTTGTAAATTTCTTAAATATTTGTATTGCCATGTTTATTTTGTTTGGATAGTTTGATTTGATTTAAGTATATAGCCAAGTAAAACGAACATCTTTTTCAATGATTTCTGTATAAAATGATTTATTCAGAATAAATTTTTTGTTTATGAAATTACATGAATATGTACAGTTTGTTTTTAGCACCATTTTTCTTTCGTTGCTTTGACAAATGGACATGTTTCTTCTACTGGAGGTTTCTGTGGAAATACTTGGTGTCCCCTTTAGTGCTTGCTGGTATTGAGACTTACGCCTTTCTTTTCTAAACCAAATGACATGTGGGATAAACACAATTCGGTGTACAAATGATACATTACAGACTTGTATACCTGAAACCTATATGATTTTATTAACCAGTACCACCCCAATAAATTCAATTTAAAAATACAGGATATAAAGAATTACAGAAATAAGCCAGGAAGATTCTGTTCTCCCTTTATTCCTGTTCAAATTTAATACTGTTGGTTTCCTGTCTCTTTCTGAATGGGACTCTACAAATGGCTTGAGGTCCTGTGCTCCTTCAGGACATAAGCTTCCAAATCCTTTACAGCCCAATCTGAATTATCAAGTATAAGTCAGGTTTTTGTCCATAGTTTTAAGGCTGTTAAAGAGTAGTTTAGGTTCACAGCAAAATAAAGGTGCAGAGGTTTCTGATAAACTTCCTGCCCCCCACCCCTTACGTGCAGTCTCCCACCATCATCACCACCAGAGGGTACATTTATTGTAATGGGTGAAGCTATATTGATGTAATCACCCAAAGTCTATAACCTTCAGGTTTACTTATGCTGTTGTATATCAGTATTTGTCTAGACAAATTTATGACATGCTTCATCATAGAATACAGAGTATTTTCACTGCTCTGAAAATATGCTCTGTTCATCCCTCCGTCCTGTCCTCAACCTATGGTAACCACTGATCTTTTTTACTGTCTCTAGTTTTGCCTTTCCCAAAATGTGTAGTTGGGATCACACAGTACATGGCCTTTTTTTTCCCTAATTTCCTTTATTCACACCTGAGGACATTTTTTTTTTTTTTTTCGTTGAGAGAGGAAGCCCACAAGAGACAATAGTTGCCACTTTGTATGTGCCCCAACAGGGAATTGAACCCACAACCTTTTGGTGTATGGGGTGGATGCTCCAACCAATTGAGCCACACCAGTCAGGGCTACATACCCTTTTCGGATGGGTTTCACTTAAAACTAAGTTTTCAACTGGTGTGAGTGCTGAAAGATTTTTTTGTAGAAGGAAGAAGAGATAGTTGATCAATTTTTTGTTTACTTACACATTCATTGATTCATTGGTTCTTGTAGGTGCCTTGACCAGGGATCAAACCTGCAACCTTGGTTGACGTATTGGAACAAATGCTGTGACCAACTAAGCTACTTGGTTAGGGTTGTGTGCTTGCAAGAATTTTTAAAATGTGATACCTGTTTAGTAAAAAAATGACAGCTAACAAGAATAGCTGTTCACTGAATGAATTATAATTAGGTTTATTACTAGATCAGCAAAAAGTATTTTTTGGTGTGCCACAGAATTTTAGTAGTTGTGTGTCATGAGATGAAAAAAGTTGAAAATAGCTGACTTAAGTAATTTACATTTAAAGTTCCTTCATGTCTTTATAGCTCATTCTATTAAAGATTTTATTTATTTTTAGACAGAAGGGAAGGGAGGGAGAGAGGGAGAGAAACATCAATGTGTGGTTACCTCTCACGTGGCCCCCACTGGGGACCTGGCCTACAACCCAGGCATATTCCCTGACTGGGAATTGAACTGGCGACCCTTTGGTTCGCAGCCCGCGCTCAATCCAGAGCCACATCAGCCAGGGCTTATTTTTTATTTTTAAGATTTAGTTTGAGAGAGATGGGAGAGAGGGAGAGAAAAGTCTATGTACATTGACTGGTTGCCTCTCTCACTCCCCCAACTGGGGACCTGGCCTCCCACCCAGGCATGTGTCCTGACTGGGAATTGAACCAGCAACTTTCCTGTTTGCAGGGTGGTAACTCAATCCACTGAGCCATACCAGCCAGGGCACTTCAGTGCTGAATCAATATTCTGTTGTCTGAGGGTACCACAGTTCATTCACCTACTGAATGACAAGTTTTGACAATTCAGAATAAAGCTGCTATAAACATCCATATGCAAGTTTTGTATGAACATGAGTTTCCAATTTCACCAGGTTTCTTACTGTTGACTTCTGAGAATTTTTGTATATTTTGGTTAACTGTCCTTTATCAGGTTTCTTTTACAAATATTTTTCTCCAAGTCTGTGGCTTGTATTCTTTTTTACCTTCTGCAAAGCAGAATTTTTTAAGTCAGTTTATCAATTTTTTCAGAGATGCCACCTTTGTTGGTGTTACCTATAAAAAGTCACTATGCCCAGTGTCATCTAGGTTTCCCAATGTTCTGGTAGTTTTGTGTTTTCCATTTAAGTCTAGTCCATTTTGAGTTAATACTTGTGAAGGATGTAAGGTCTGTCTAGAGTAATTGTTTTACATGTGAATGTTTAGCTGTTCCCAAGCCATTTGTTGAAAAGAGGATTTTGTTTTATTAGAATTTTAAAATACAATAAAGGCTGAAAGATGATCAATTCTTCCTTGTTGCGAAAACAAGGATCCCAACTTTAGAGCCAGATGGTCTGGATTCAAATATAGCCCTTAAGCTGCATGACCTTGGAATGTCACTAAATCTCTGGGCTTGCCTGTGTTATTTATAAAACTAAGGAAGATACAGTATTTGCTTCAGTTATAAATTAGTCTAATACATGAAAAACAATTGGGCCTTGGCTGGAAGGCTCAGTTGGAGCATTGTCCTGTATGTACACCAAAAGTTTGAAGGTTCAATTCCTAGTCAGGGCACATACCTAGGTTGCAGGTTTGATCCCTGACCATTGGGTTTTTCCTCTCTCTTCCTTACTCTAGAATCAACATATCCTCATATGAGAATTAAAATTTAAAAAAAAAAATTTGGAATAGTGGCCTAGATTTACATAAGCTATTTGTTCGGGGGAGAAGTGGTAGATATGTCTGATATTTTGCATGTTCCTTTGGTCCCATGGAATAGCCTTAAGATTAATTTACTTCACACTCAAAAGTTCTATCAAAGTTCCCTGTGCAGATTTCTCTGAAATTTTTTCTTGAGACTTAAATTCTGTACTATACTATAATCCTAAATTTTGAGATATGTAAATTTTGCCATTGAAGATGCTGACATAGATATTCACTTGTAGTAATTCTAGCCTGAGACCTGAGACGCAAAAGTGAATTGGTTACATGTTTGACTGAAAATAAAAGGCATTAGATTGGATGATATAAACCTTGGGGGCCTATTTTCTTAGATTTAAAAGAGTCTTATCCTGCCTCAGGAACTGGGGTATTCCAGAGCAAATTTGCTAACATCCCATTGGTTGGAGTCATCCTGCGCCCCAGAATCTACGTGGGAGGGCATTACAAAGTTATATGGCAAAAGTTGTCAACAAAGGCAAGGGTAGAGTTTAGACCATCAATAGAATCAGTGACCCACCCTACCTACCCCCAGTCTATTGCCAGAAGCCAGAGTGAACCTATTACACCAGGGGTGTCAACTCATTTTCACCAGGGGGACCGCATCAGCCTGGTGGCTGCCTTCAAAGGGCCGGATGTAATTTTAGGACTGTATAAATGTAACTATTTCTTAACAGTTAAGCAAGAGCTTGGTGCTGCCGCTGGGTAGAAAAAGGTATTGGGCCGGATAAAACAAGGTGGAAGCTGGATTCGGCCCGTGGGCCTTCTGTTTGCCACCTGTGTATTACACTAAGTACTAACGTTCCTCATCTCGAAATCCTCCAAAGGCTTTCATATCAGTTTAACCGAAGTCCGTACAACCACCTTCATATTTGCTGGGCCATGCTTGCCTGTCTGACCACATTACCAGCTAACTTTCTCCTCTGAAGCAGTGCTACGGCCTCACTCGCCTTATTTCTATACCAAGTACTGTCCTTGATACACATCTCCCTTTCTCCTCCAGATGTTCGTTCTTTTCAGCAAAGCATTTCCTGACTACCTTACTTAAAATTGCCACAATCTCTGTTGTGAACACTATTCATATGCCTTTTTTTTTTTCTACAGGAACTTTATTTTTACACAACTCTGAAAGGAAGTTCTCTGACAGATATTTCGTTTCCTGCATATACTAAAAGCCTGTAACAATGTAAGGTAGATAGAAGGCACTCAGCATTTGTTGAATGGATGAGTTGAGATCCTTGTAGAAAACCCAGGAAAGATCGTGCAGGCAGAAAGGAAACAGTAACTGCCACTGAGGCAAAAGTATCAATTATGTTCAATGAACAGAAAGGAAACCAGTGTGGTTGAAGCTCAATAGGTGTTGGAGACTGTTAGATGAGGTTAGAGACAGCCAGGGTCCAGATCACAGGCTTTGCAGATCATTGAAAATAGTGGATTTCGTTTAGCACGAGATAGTCACTAGAAGTTTCCACGTGAGAATAGTTGCCTGAAGCCCCTGGTCCCAACTGAAGAGAATTTCCTCCTTTTCTGTCTTTAAATCTAATCTTTATTGTATTTTTTCCTCATTACCATTCAGTCCTATTAGATCCTTCCCCCTAGCAATCACCACTGTTGTCCATACAGAACTGCTTCCTTTTCAAGTCACAGAAAAGGGTTCCCAGAAGTTACAATATTTTGGTTTTGTTAAAATTCTGAGAGGCATTGGGGAAGGGAGTGGATGTAGACAAAGTAATTGGTGGTGAGATAATACTTGAAACTGGGTGATGGCTCAATGAGAGTTTATTTTTCTTTTAAATTTTTATTTATTCAATTTAGGGAGGGAGGAATATCAACTTGTTGCACTTATTCATTCACTGGTTGATTCATATGTGCCCTGACTGGGGAATCAAACCCACAACTTTGCCATATTGAGACGACACCCAACCAAATGAGCTAGGGAGCCAGGGGTAAATTTTTTTTTTTTTAAAAAGCTTTCCATGTAACTGGACCACATTGCCTGCAGGGTGTATATATTCCATTACATACTGACTGGCCTGCTGAATTTTACTTGCACTTACAAGACACATGAGCTGATGCTGGTGGCCTGAATTAGTGTAGTAATAGGGGAGAAGTTGGAGTGGATTAAGTCAGAGTTGGAATGGCCAGGACTTGATGATACATGAGGGCTTAAAGAGAAGCGACATGAAGCTTTCTGGAGAGGATAGATGGTGTTACTATTTTATTAAGTGAAACACTGGTGTTTTCCAAAAACATGTACATATTTGCTTATGTGTTTGAAGTGCATGTGAGCCACACAAAAGCAAAACTGGTCTGGAGGAAAAAAATTCCTGGAGGGCCAGGCCATTTGACAGTATTTAAAACACCTGGATAAAATGGACAAGGACTAGCCTTACAACTTAGCCTCCTAACCAACTTGGAGCACTTAGGACTATCAGCATACAACCACCAATGCCAACAGTTACTGCTTTTCTCTTTTCATTAACAAGGAGTCTCATGAAACTGTATTCAACCTCAGAAGTACAGACAAGAAGCAAGTTTCAGTTAAAAAAAAAAGATGCAACATCATTACTGGTTAGCATGTGAGTTTGTTCACAGTGCCAAGAACCATCTGGATCACCAGCTATCTAGTTTTCTCCTTTCAACTGGTTGCTATGCCAAGACCCATTACCCCTACCTAGGATGAAAATGAGGTGTATTTACAGAGAAAATATTTTATTAAGATACCAGAGAATGCAGAACATCTTCTTGAAGTAAACAGAGGCTTCAGTCTATAAATGGGTTACTTATTCCCCCAATAGGTTCACCCCTACAGTTAACTTTTAAGCACAGCCTTAAGAATTTAAGCTTTAAAAAAAATTCAAAAATTTTCTTCCATGTTTTAAATTGGCTATACTGACTGGAAATTCCCTGAAATGGAACAGCTCAATTATTTGATAACTGTAGCATCCAAAGTTCATTCATAATACATAGCTCCCAAAGCTGCACTAATACAATAAATATTCTAATATCAGTTTGATGAGATATTGGTTCCTCCAGATAGTCTTGCAAAGAAAAGGATTCAGTGGAATTTTGTTTTACCACTGCCTCCTCTAGGGCACTATAGTAAGCACAAGCACTTGAGCTTTTAATTTAACCAAGGTTCTTGAGTTACTAAATTGACAGTGATTGAGTGTACTTGTAAACTCATCCTGTTTTCCAATTCATCCAGAGGTCTGACTATAATCCTAGAATCAGGATGAAAGGATTTTAAGTACACTGGAAAATTAAAATGATTGAATTTATAGCTGCTAGTTGATTACAATTAAATAGGGGGGGAAATTATGGAGGGGAAATGGAGCTGGGAAGCCTTTCTGATCCATACCAAGTTTCATACAATTATGCACAGGATTATGTTTAGGTACAAATTCACTGCAATTCAAAATTTTTAGACCAAAGCCAATTATAAATTATTTTGAAGTCAAAAGTACTGCATACATCTTCCAGATTCCACTTAAAGCCTACTGAAAACTGTATTTTAAATCTTTAGGCCTCAGAGGCTACTGAATAGGTAGACTTTAAATACTAGAGGACAAATATATTTATGAAAAATCATAGCAAGGCATTTACCAGAAATCTCACAGAAATGCTTACTGACCTACTTAACATGGCACCTGTAAACAGCATCTGAGGAAAATTTTTACAAAGGTAGTTTAGTAGTGTAAGCAACAGTGCACACTTAAACTCCGGCACCTATGTTCCATACAAAGCCCAATAGTGTTGCCAGTTTCTGCAAGCAACCTAATTGAGTATGACAGCAGCTGCATCAGTAAAATTTCAACACCATTTATCAAAGTGTTTTGCCCAACTTTAAATAAATCGTTCATCTAGAGTTTTAACTGATTTTTACAGATTAGAAGAAACCCAAATGCCTGTGTTACATTCACAATCAAGTAAGAATCTCTTAAAACCTCCAAAGTCAATGGGAAATCACTTGTCTGATGCCTATGGTGGGCTGGGGTGTAAAGCGTATCTGTTAAAAGATGGGCGACTGGCAGAAAACAAACATTCTCTATTTTCTATTGCCCTGGAAGAGAAAAAAAATACTGCTTCAGGATATGAATCTGCAGGAAGATATGTCTGCCAATGCAAATGTCTCTATCTCCACTCCTCTTTAAAAGAAAGATATGGCCCTGGCTGGTGTAGCTCAGTGGATTGAGCGCGGGCTGGGAACCAAGCGGTCCCGGTTCGATTCCCAGTTAGGGCACATGCCTGGGTTGCGGGCCAGGTCCCCGTGAGGGCCGTGTGAGAGGCAACCATACATTGCTGTTTCTCCCTCTCTTTCTCCCTCCCTTCCCTTCTCTCTAAAAATAAAATCTTAAAAAAAAAAAA
>PVJI01017747.1:0-34935 GCA_004026765.1 Micronycteris hirsuta | reverse complement strand
GGCTGGTGTAGCTCAGTGGATTGAGCGCGGGCTGGGAACCAAAGGTCCCGGTTCGATTCCCAGTCAGGGCACATGCCTGGGTTGCAGGCCAGGTCCCCAGTGAGGGCCATGTGAGAGGCGACCATACATTGCTCTTTCGCCCTCCCTTCTCCTCTTTCTAAAAATAAATAAATAAAATCTTAAAAAAATAAATAAATTATTTGCATTTTATTGAAGTATTACCATTAGTAAAATTAATCATTTACCGTTTTTATGAAAAGGTGCTTGTATTACTTTGGCAGCATTGGTAGTACAGCCATGAACAAAACACCTCACTTGGTGGCTTAAACAATAGAAATTTACTTTCTCACATTTCTGGAAGCTAGAAGTTTGAGTTCAAAGTGTCCACAGGTTTGATTTCATCTGAGGCTTGCAGATGGTTCTTTCTGTGGCTACACATGGTCTTCCCTCTGTGTGCATCTGTGTCCTAATTTCTTAGAAGGAGAACAGTCATACCTGATTAGGGCCTGCCCTGATTTTAATCTGACAGCTCTTTAAAGGGCCCGCCTCCCTGTACAGGCACGCTGCAAGGCTGTGGGGGTAGGGTCTCAGCATATAAATGGGATGGGCACACTTCAGCTATGTGTTTTCCTATATATTAAAACAAATTACACTTTATGCATATATCTCTTACTCTGCAGTGAGGAGAAATTTATAAATGCTTTTTTTTCATGTTTGCTATTTAAGAAAGCCATTGGCTATTTCTACTTGCATTTAATGTGCCAAAGATGCATTTTGCCTGCTCTGAAAATAATAGTGTTTGAGTTATACTAATAAAATTGTCAACCTTACAAACTGAATTCACATTTTTTACATTGCTTTATTTTTCTCTAACACGAGCGAGATTTCAATTTTATTCTAGAGAATATTTGCAGATTGTAGGATTTATGAAAGGAAGGATTCAACAGGTGAGACAAGAAATAATTGTTGAAAGCAATATGAAATTGATCAAAAACATGCAGTTTTGAAGAAAACAATTTTATAATAAACCTGATGACTGTCCAAACATGCTTCACAAGATGATAGGTTACTATTGGCACACAACAATAAAAGTATCAGAATTTTGATCATGTGAGATAAGCTTGACAAAATTTAATGTTTGTTTTTTACATTTTACAGTTTTGTTGAAAATTTCCAGAATATAGTATTTTTTTCTTTTCTATTTCTGTATTTTTTCTGAAATCAGTTATTAGTTCAGGATATTAACAATTTCTATACACTTCCTCACATATTTGTTAAAAAATATTTCCAAGCCCTGACCAAAAGTATTTCCAAGCCCTGGCTCAGTGGGCTGGGTGTCATTCGGCAAAGCCCAGGGGTGCTGATTTGGTTCCCTGTTAGGTCGCGTGCCTGGGTGGCTGGTTGGGTTCCAGCTGGGGCCTGTGCCAGAGGCTGCCAATTGATGTTTCTCTCCCTCTCTTTCTCCCTTTTTTCCCTCTCTCGCTAAAAATAAATAAATAAAGTCTTTAAAAAGTGAACAAAAATAAAATAATTCCCAAGATCATATCCTTGTACGTTATGGTTGTACAACATATGGTTTTTAATTTAAATTACTATTTAAATTATTTATGAATTTAATTTGAAGGTCTTGCTTCCTGCTTTTGCCAATTCTTTGTTCTCACCTATCCAAACTTTCACTATATCTTTTATTTTTGCAGTATACTGAAAGTTTTGTTTCATTTAATAAAGTAAGCAAGTAAATATAGAAGGTGAGTATACGTTTGAAGTAGAAGTGTTAAAATTTCAGATGCTCTGCACTCTGACCTTTTCCTCCTTTTCACGACTCCGCCACTTCCAGTGATAGGAAACCCTCACCATTTGTCATTTCATTTATTTCAGTAGTACTGTCAGTGTTCTTACCTGATATTATTCCTGTACTTAGATGTTGCCAGGTCTCTTGGTTAAATGATTAATAGCAGATCCACATTACCTTCAGAATTAAATAGTAATGATGCTTAAAAGGCCTTTAAGGTATTGGCAATAATTTGTATTTCTATTCCTCAGCTTCTTGCTTCTTGGCTAGGCCCCAGCCACACTAAATGCATTTTTTAAAAATTTCTCAAGATATATAACATTTTTCGCATATCTCATTGCCTTCTAGCACTCTTTCCTCTGCTTGGCTAGCATCCTTTCTTTTCCTAAATGCCTCTGTTCATTTTTTTTCAATCTCTCATTCATTAGATGAATACTTTTCAAGTGCCTCCTTTGCATCTGGCGTGTGTTCAGAAACAGGGGTGAACAAGATTGCAGGAGTCCTTCTATTCCGGTCCTGCTGATTACTTATATGATAACACTCTTTACTTGCTATTTTTTCCCCGTGCACTAACTTTCATCATTGCAAATGCTTTATAACAGTGCCTGGACATTGTGTAGCTCAATGAATGCTACTGATGGAATGGATATGTGTACCAACTTTTGTTTACTGTGTGTTTATAGTCATGAAGCAATGATATATTTTATCTGCTTATTTTTAAATTCTGGATTAATATTATTTCAGAAAAGCCATTTCTGAACACTGAATTGAAGATGTTAATTCGAAGGAATTATTTAGAGATTCACCAAAACTAGTATCTATTACCAAAATGTCATTGTGACCAGTGTATTTATCAGCCAGAGGAGCAGAACCAGCAGACTGGCGCACGGGATTGTGGGGGCTGGCTAGGCGAGCCCAGGATCCGTGTTGCATACCGTTGGGGGGGGTGGGCTGGACCTGTGGACTCTGGCAGCTTTTATCTTCATCCAGAGTCTCAGCTGCTCTTAAGATTTTCAACTGATTGAATCAGCACCACCCATATTATCTGTTGTAATCTCCATTACTTAAGGGCCACAGAAATGGACTCTAATCATATCTACAAAGTGTCTTCACAGCACATCTAGATTAGTGTTTGATTGAATAACTGCAGTTGGATATATCAAAAAAACAAAAGTGGTTGTAAATAATAATATGTGGTAACATTTTAATACTTCTTACCATTTCTTCAGTATTATCCTAATCATCTCACATTCATTATTAATTCATTTAATACTCAGAATAACTCAAGAATATATTTTTATTATTCATATTTTACTGATGAGAAACTGCAGAGGTAAATTTGATTTGAGAATCTATTCCATTAGAAGATATGCATTCCCTCTAAGCATGTTTTTTGTCATTTACATTTACTGATGTATCATATCAAGTACCTATAATAGTACGGGGAAAGAAAAATCAACAGCAATTTATTACAGATATGTGTGAAGATATTTATTCTTCTAAATTACATACCTTTCTTTTTCAAAGATAAGTGTCTAATAGTGGGATTCACCCTGACTCTTTCTACTCATTCTCCAGTGGAGCAATAGTACAATAATTGTAAGGCTTTTTGAAACAGCTTGTAACTTGGATCATTTGCATAATACGTCAAAATTGTGTTACATTCTGAGGCAAATTGTTTAATGATTATATAGTTTCATTAGAGTAAAGAATTCAGATGTCAGAATATTAATTAATATAATTATAACTGAACAGATTAACTATTAAATTTATTATTTCAGGACCCTTGATACCTTATACTTAAATGAGAATCAGCATGGAGTCTGGTCAGTAGCATAAGGGCTAGAGGCGAATCTATGGAATACTGGTTTTGTTACCCCCAACCTGTGTGACCTTGAGCAGTTCACAGTGTGTGTGACAATAGTGTTTACCCCATATAATTTTCTTGGGTATAAAGACAATATTGTAACTATAAATTGATAGTACATAGAACGTTGCCTACCACATAATGTTATTTAAGCATATGTTAAATAAATGTTACCCTTTTGCTTTTGCTGGGTTAAGATTTACCAGTGGGTTATATGGTAGATATTTGGACCCTGGATATTTGAAAAGGAACATAGAAACGTTAGCACTTCCAAGTGAAAAAAGTGAATTATTTTCTTCTAAATTTACCATTTGTTTATTGTATTAAACTATTTTGGTAAATTGGAGTAGTGACTTCAAATGTAGTTATACATGATATTTATAAGTTAAATTTGTTCTAGGCACCTTCAGTAGTGTGAAATATTTCAATTTTGCTTGAACGAGGAAAATGCCTCTCCTAATACATCTTTGACATTGTTGTGAGCATTAATGAAATATGTTGTCTTCTTACTGCTTTAAAATTGATTTTATAAATTAAAAGACCAAATGAATATAGAAATTTAATATTTAAAATATTTTGATATATCAACTAGAGATAAAGAGTAACTTAAATTTTGTCTGTTCACAGGTTTTGCATCGCAGTTTATGTGGCTGAAATAAACATTTTGTAGAGTACAGTAATAATGGCGAGTCATTTCATGTAATAATAGCACATTATTTATGGTCTAACGAAAGGAGACACGACTAAGTCGGACTATTCAATTTTAAAATGAGAAATGAAATCTTGTTATTTGTGACAGCATGAATGAACCAGAAGGGTATTTTCCTCAGTGAAGTTAGTCAGGCAGAAAAAGATAAATACCATATGGTTTCTCTTATAAGTGGAATATGAAAACAAAACAAAACAAACAAAAACCATAAAAACAGGCTCATAGAACAAAGGGATGTTTACCAGAAGAAAAGGGAAGGGGGATAGTTGAGGAGGGAAAGGGGAATATAGTCAAGAATATCACGGTAAGTTTGCACAGCGACAGATGACCAGTAGAATTAGTGGGGTGATCACATTGTAAGGGGTAAAATGTAGGCTCAGCATGTTGTACACATGGAACTAATATAGCCAATGTAAGAGTGTGTAGCAACTGTGCGCAAGTTTTTAAACAATGAATACATGAAATAAAACTAGAAACGATTTCTACTCTGCCCCAATAATTGCAGATTTCTGACTTCGGAGGTCCCAGAAGTTTTGATCATTTTTGGTGTTTATATAATTGTAACTACCTAAAGATACTCTTTTTCAAAAAAAAATCTCTACTTTTATCATTCTATTCACTTTTTTTTAAGTTATGCCTTCTCTATTACTTATTTGCCTAACTTGCATTTATTACACTAATTCTTTTATCTCGTGGTAAATAAGACTGAAAGATATTGAAACTTGAGTGTAATTTAACTTCACCTAAATAAGAGAGCTTAATGATTTTCACGGAGGGCTCCACCGTCCATCTGCAGACACATCCCTTAATTGTCACTTTTTTCTTTACCAGTTAATGGGGGTTGTTTCCTTATTGGCCTAGTTATGGTTTTTAGTGCCGTATACCTTTGAGTGTATTGTCGATTAGTCCAGCCTCTAGATCGTAACACATAAGTCGTAATTTTCAAATCACCTTGAGTAAACAGATGTTTCCTATTTTAATTTTTTTTCTTATTTACTTACAGCATCTTTCCTGCTCACTTCTCGCTTTTTCTTTTTAAAAAATTAGAGCTCTTTTTCCCTTGTAGAGAACTAGCTAGTTCTCTACACCAAATAGAGGAAATAGAGAAAGCACCAAATACTTTCACCAAAACTGGTCAGAAGCCTGTTGCCCTACTGTTTGAGAAACATCTGTAGAAGAAGAAATCAAAGCTTCACTAAACACGTGTTGGGGAGAGGGGCACTTCTTTCGTGCCCAGGTAGAATCCTCTCACTCAGTATATTTCTTGGAACATAGCAGTAATTCATTAAATATTTATTGAATAAGCACATGTTACCTCAGAAATGTAAATCAATAATGTTCTTAGTCTATTTCTTTACTAGCAGTGGTTAGGCAACAGTGTAAATTTAAAATATAATAGAGTTCTCAGCTCCCATGTGTGGTGAAAGTGTTTGCCATAGACGCAAAGTTCATTCCAAGAATAAGTGCAGAAAATTAAATTAAAAAAATAAATAACAAAAATCTGTTTGATGGCATTAGAGAGACACTGAGGAAATCCAAGCCTCTCTTCTTTGAACATGCTAAATATTAACTTTTGTCTCTTGAATACCACAGGATTGTTTTAAATTCAGCTCTGCTTAAAATGGTCATCTATTTTATACCTCAGATTCAAGCCCCGAGCAGATTGCTAATTCAGCGAATATTTTTATAGGGAAATTGAAGAGCCTGGGACATGCTATTTTTCTCTCTCAGGTCATGGCCCCACACCACGTGGCTGACTTGTGTGCGCCATTGGTTATTCTGTTTCCTTAATGTGTGCTGTCGTGTTACGTGTTTCCTTCTGTTTACCTTGGGGAGGGAGTTGATTTGTTGTCTAGCTCATAGTTCTTGAAGTGAATACTTAGATCTATGATTATTAACCTTCCATTTATAATCAATTCAAATATTGCTTCTAGCCCTAGTAGTTTTCATTTCTTTCCTACACTTTCACTTCCACTGGCAAATTCCTTCCCCAGAGCACGCATTGTTGTAAAGTGTCACGTGGGTTTGTCGCTGGAAGACAAGGGAGCAACGCAACTACACACTTGGAGTTCTGTGCTTAAACTGAGTTACAGATGCATAATGACCAATCATTGACAGGCTTTGAAAGAAGCTTTGATTAGGGGGCTGAAGAGCTAGTGGAGAAGTTGGTACTTTATACAGTTATAGTTGATATACCATGCTAATTGAAATTTGAAACATATTTTTGGTAGTGTCTCGTGTTATTTAACTAAACCATGTAACTAAAGTTTGTGCATATCGGAATCATGTCAAATGAGGATTTAATATATATTTTCAATGTATTAGTTATCAGAAAAGTATACATTACAGCTACAGTGTGGTGTTACTGTACATTATAGGAATCGCCATGGTAGGCAGAGTTCTCAGGTGACACGTGACTGCAGCCCTTCTATAATTACTTCCACTCGGAAGAGGACAGGGCTTCACCACTGTAATTGTGTTATGTTGCATGACAAAATGGATTTTGCACACATAATTAAGATTATTAATCAGTTGACTTGGAGGTAATCAAAAAGGACATAATCTAACCTAATCCCATGAGTCCTTTAAAAGCAGAGGGATATTTCCCCAGGTTTTAGCAAAGGAGAAATCAGATATGAAGCATGAGAGTCTTCAATGTGAGGGATGTTCTCCATTGCTGAGATAGACGGGCAATTGGCCGTTGGTCTGCAGGTAGCCTCGAGCTCCGAGTGGTCGTTGGCCACTAGCCAGAAAGGCAAAGGAGACCTGTGTCCCACTCCTGCAAGAAACTAAATTTTGCTAACAACCTAAATAAGCTCAGAAGTGCACTCTTTACCCATAGACTTTAGATAAGAGCAAAGCCTGGCCGCCAGCTTGACACTGGCCTTGAGTGACCTTAATCAGAAAACACGGCAGAGCCTACCTAGACTAACAGAACTATGAGATAATAGACGGGCATTGTTTTAAGCTGATAAATTTGTGTTAATTTGTATATAACAATAAAATTAGTACAATATTAAAATTTTAAAAAGAAAAAACAGAAAGAAGCAAGTGTTGGTATAGATGCAGAACAGCTGGACCTCTGACTCTGTTTGGGGAATGCAGGTTAGCACAATCTGCTGAGAAAACTCTTTGGAACTATCTACTAAAGCTGAACATAAAACATATGAACATGCCCTAGAAGCAATTCATAAGTATTTTTCCAACGCAAGTCTATTTATGCACCAAAAGTATAAGGAAGGTTATAGACATTTGTGAAATAGCCCCAGAAGTGAAACAATCCAAGTGTCCATCCAGTAAAGTGTGTGTGTGTACAGGGTGGGGCAAAAGTAGCTTTACAGCCATTCTCATGCAATATAATATAGTAATTAATAAAGAATAGAAGAATAAACTCTGTGTTTCATGTACTCATAGCTGTGAACCTACTTTTGCCCCACCCCATGTGTGTATGTATATATGCATATAGATTTCTATACACATATACATATATACATATGTATCATTCATTGGAAAGCTGCACAGTTATACAGTTATAAGAATGAAGAAATTGAAATAAGCCATACATAAAAGAGTTCACCCACAAAAGAGTATGATGTCACTTAAATAAAGTTTAGAAGTAGACAAATTGATCTATAGTTGTATACGTAATTATAATGGCTAAGTTTGAAAGCTACAGTAATTATTTGGAAAGGGTACCACAGGATTTTTAGGGTGTTAGTAATGCCCTATTTATTGATATTAATGCTGATTAAACAGATGTGTTCATGTTGCAAAGATTAGTTTAACTGTGTATTATTTGTGTTCCCGCCCTTCAATGAAAAGCTTTCCTGTCTTTTTTTAAATGAAAAACTATAAAGTGTTGGCACACCCTTTTCACTGTGTGGCTTAAAAGCAGAATAATTGCCTAAGGTCATACAACTAGTGAGTGAAAAAGAGGAGAAAATGATAATTAAGGGCAATTTAATGATAATTAATGTTTCCATTGAGTTATCACTTTAATTTAATGGAAAATAAAAACAGAGAAAAAGGGAAAGAGAATAGTTAATAAATGATTTTGACATTTACAATTGATTCTTTTAATAAAAACAGTTTGCCGGGAGGATTCGTACCACTCTGTAGTGTCCTGTGCTGCCGCAGTCCTCACTCCTATGGAGCCAACCGTAGAAACGAAGAAAAGAGAAGAACTAAAATTTCCTGAACCTTCCAAACAGTAAGTTGTTCATTTGATTTCTTCGAGCTTTGTAAAACTAATAGATAACCATTCAGAATTAGATTGTTCAGAAGTTGCGATTTATAAAGAGTGTGTTAATACTAGCATATTGAGAGCATAGAAATAAATTTTGTACGACATTAAAAATCAATCTACAGTCTCATGAATAACTTCAGTGTCTTTCATCTCCATGTGTGTGAGCTCTATCTCCTCCAAGGTTCATGTAGTTGCCTTGCCTTAGGGACCTGGGCAAGTAGTCTGAAGCACTTTGCTTCCTTAACTGTGAACATGGATGCACTTGAATTGCTTATTTTATAGGTATAGGACTTAATGCCCTAAAATGTGATCATATTTTAATATAAACTTCCTAGCCTAAATTTGGTTTTCATTTTTATAAGTAGAAGTTATTATTTTAAATAAATTATCCTAAATTAAAACTTCACACTATTTAATGTTTTCCTATTTTTGCTATTTAAGCAGATCAAGCTTAGTTTATAGTTAAGTTTGACCTTAATAAATGATATTGAATATACAATAGATTTTTTTCTTATAATGGCCAGAAGGAAATAAATTCATAGTAATGAATGTGAGATATATGGACTTGAAGTATCAAATAAACCAGGATTATTTCTGGACATGCATTAAATAAATGAAGAAGGACAATTTACTGACGATTGTCCAGTGAAAGTAATGCCGTGTCTGCTTTAAGACTGGAGACTTCTGACGTACGGTGTTGCCGAGGATTGCTGGCTCGCCACTCACCTCATCAGTGAGGCAGGAGTAACCTTAAAGCCCCTGCTAGTTTTCCTCCATGGATAACTCTGTGTCATTCTTGTCTGTTTCTTGACGTGTTTCCATTGAATAAGCTCCTGAATAAACTCCCTGGAACAAAAGTGCCTGCTACTCTTTGTGAAATCAATTAGAAAATCCCTTAATGTTACATCTGATAATGTTGAGTTCAGATGGAGCAATGTGTATATTTGCATGAATATAACATTAATATCCTTATTAAAGAGAAAGGAAATATTAACTAATTCAGAAAGTAATGCTTGCAATTCAGTTTTTTTTTAAGATTTTATTTATTTATTTTTAGACAGAAGGGAAGGGAGGGAGAAAGAGAGGGAGAGAAACATCAGTGTGTGGTTGCCTCTCACGTGGCCCCCACTGGGGACCTGGCCTGCAACCCAGGCATGTGCCCTGACTGGGAATTGAACCGGTGACCCTTTGGTTCCCAGCCCGCACTCAAATCCAGTGAGCTACACCAGCCAGGGCTGTAATTTAGTTTTAATACAATATAAAAGTGAAAACAATTTAACTGCTCTTAATATAGTCTAATTTTTAGGTTCCAAAAGCCATTTTTGTCTAATAGAAGGAAAATTCCATTTAATATATGCCAATTGAATTATATTTGAAAACTCAAATACATGTTATTTCTCTCTCTCTCTCTCTCTCTCTCTCTCTGTGTGTGTGGGGGGATATCTATCTATCTATCTATCTATCTATCTAGATAGATAGATAGATAGATAGATAAAAGAATTCAAGATCCAATTTACAAATGTATAGGTAACATACAAACCCAGATCCAATTTACAAATGTAAATTCATTCATACATGTAGGTTTGCTATTGTTTACTTTTCTGAATCAGTGAGATGTAGGTTAAAATCTTAACTCTGCTACATATTAGATAAAAATTGGGGACATTAAAGTCTCTATGCTTCCCTTTCTTAATCTGTAATTGGTGTGATATTACCATCCTTACAGGATCATTGTAGTGTTATGAGAAGTTATATTGGTAAAAGACCTGAACTCTAAAAATCCATAGATGTATTAGTTATGGTGCCCCTTCTATAGCTTCAACTATCAACATTACTAATGATTTACAGACATTTATTCTTCTCCTGAAGGTTCTTCTGAATGCAAGTCTAATATTTGAAGTCATTGACCAGAATTGTTTAACTAGGTGTCCTACCAGAATCTTATACAAAGTATCTCTAAAACTGAATTAGTGATTCCTCTAGCTCCCTTAAAAATTTAATTCCTTCTCACTTCTATGTTTATGTAAAACTATTATATTTCTTTTCTTAAAACCTTGATATGTTTTCTCCTTTACATCTCATATTCAATTAGCAGTTGATTATTGATTAATGTCTCTATTATAGACTTCTTACAATTTCAGCTGACCAAGATGCAGTATACATCTAACATTTGAATTTTTTTCTACCATATATATTAAATTGTGATTTTAATGAAACCATACAAATAGTGATCATCTATCAAATGGAGATTACATATGCCTTCAATATCTCACATCGGTATTTTCAGAATGAAGTGATAGGTGTGAATATATGGCCAGAACACAATATGAATATAAAGACATAGTGATTAATTCAAAACTCTTGTCTGCCAATGAGAGAAGGCACAAGGCAGTTTCAGAAGAATCAAGGGTGTTGATTGTTATTGGCTCATGTGATTAAAAGTTACAGAGGTTGAAATTTCCTCAAGTGCGGTTGGGTCTGGCACTCAGATAATGTCATAAAGAGTCGTTCTCTCCGATCGCATCTCTTGTTCTGTTTTCCTGCCTGTAGCTTCCGTGTTCAGGAGGTTCCTCTAATGGCACCACTTCTGCCTTCGGCAGCTATTCGGACCGGTGTTTATCTTCTCAGTAAATCCAGTGTAAAGAAATGGTTTCTCTTTCCCTTTACTCAAAATTAAAAACCCCAGATTTGAGTATCCTTGGCTTTGACTCGCTTAGTTTGTTTGACACGACTATGCTGAGGCATTTCCTGTGCCCAGGAGTATTTGATGATATGATTGGCTAGAACCAAGTCAGCTGACAAACTCTGCAGCGCAGGTGAGGATAAGAAGGGAAAGGTGATTCTGCACTTGAAATATGGGTGATATTGATAAAAGGAGACAGGGATTGAAGCTAGGAAGTGAAAACAATGTTCAGTATAGGTAGTAATATAATAACCATTATTTTAAGTCAGAATTCTTTATTATATTTAAACTACAGATATTGAAATACTATATTAAAATAAAATTATATTTATCTTCATTTGTTGTACCAACTGATTTTTCACCTACTCAATTTTATCTAATATTATTTGACCCAGTCATGCTGTTGAAAAGCAGGAGAAGTTGGTGATTAGGAATGCAGACCTGGAATAGCTTTTTTAAACTTTCTTAACTATAGTTTGTGTATTTTAAAGAAAATTACTTTACCTTATAGTGCAATACCTGAAACAGAAGAGAAAGGCAAGAATATAGAAATTCGGTAATTTCTTACAACAAATATATTAGGTAAATAACCATATTACATTTTTATAGGTGGACTTATCGAAGCCCTATATGGTATTAGCATTGGGTATTTTGGATTTTCCATTTTGAAAAGTAACAATTCACCAATGCTATAATGCCAAGATATTAAAGTGGTATAAGTTGAGGTATTATCTTTGAATATTTCCTTTCAATTCTCTGTTTAATTGCACAGGCTTTACATGATTAAAAAAACACTGAGTCTGTGAAACATTGAACTAACTCATAGAGTCATATAATTCAAAACCCAGCAAATCTCTTGCTGAGAACTGCAATAATCTGAATATTGGGGCTTCAGAATACATAGGAGTGTGCATGAGAAAGCATATGCAAGAGGATGTTGTAAACTGGGTGAAGAGGTAAAATGTGCACCTGCAAGATAAATTATGCTATAAAGGCAACAGATACTATTTATCTAATGTAAGGTATGGACTTTGGTTAGGTGTATGATTATTTAAAGTCAGATCAGGTTTATTGATATATCAGTATAAACTTATGAAAATAAACCCAGAATATTGGTCTGAGATATATCATTGTATTGATATATCACTTTAGAATGTAAGAAATATTTTATGACTGAAACATTTGTATTTTTTACCAACTTTTAGTCATAGTCTGGGGATAAATATTCTAATTTTGACAATTTGTTTTTAAAATATTCTCATGTTTTTATCACTGTTAGACATTTTCTGTAAGGACAAAAGTAGAGATTATACTTTCTATTAGGAACAAAATATACATTTTTCAGCATAGCAAGTCATAGGGAGAGAACATCTAATCTTTTAAGAGGGAAACTGCCTTCAGAGCACTGCAGTGGAGGGTGTCAGACCTTTGCTCTTGCTGATGTATCAAAGGTACGGATTTTACTCCCCTTTTTAGCCTAGTCTGAGAGGTAGCTCAGAATACCACGGAAAGGGTAAATTTGCTGGAAAAAAGATCCTTGTGACCCAACAGGTGTATACAGTTTTCAGTTATTTCATCATAAGCATAGAATGTTGAAATCAAAAACCATTGAGCACAAAGCTTTATAAATTTATAAAATCCTAATATTTTAAAAAATGTTCACGTATTTAGCCACACTTAGCATGTTTTTCAAACCTATGCATTTCTCAAAACAAAAGGTACTAAAAATTCAAACTCTGAAGAGAATGAAAGAAACCACTTCTTTGATTAGTTTTTAGATTTTATTTTGTGCTTTTACTAGAAATATATTTGTAGAAGTGCATGCGCTCCGTTTGAGTCATACCTACCATGACTCAATATCTGAAATAAAGGGATTTTGTAGCCATTGTAAATTTAGAAATATAAAGGTGAATGTAAGAGAGAGAAATTATTCTATTACTTTTGTCAATTTCTACGCTCTTACTTTATTTTATATAGAGATCAAACTTCCTAAGAGATTTGATTTATTGTTTCAGTGTGTGGGAATGATGCGTTAGCCAAACACGCTGTCATTCACTCCAGGTTCAAGGCCTCCGTGTAGTGCTTCGTTCTGCCGACACGCAGAGGTTCGCGGAGCTGCTGCTGGAAGGGCAGAGATGCTTCCTGTGGTACAGAGTGTCAGATTTTTAAGAAGGGCTAAAATGAACCTATTTTATTCTTAGACGATTCTTAAGAACACACCTTTAAAGTTCTGTCAGCTCTTTTTTACTTAGTTTTATCTGAATGAATAATGTATATTGTTTGGAAAAGTTTAAGTACTTTCTAATGTCATCTATAAAGTTGTTATACAAACTCTATAGCTGTACAGGAGACACATCAAAGAATCCTCTCATCGGCTAATCTCCAGCTCATTCACAAACTGCAGAGGAACGCATTTATACTTTCAGGCACACGTTCACTCATTCATTTAATCCATCAAAAGTAGGTAATTCTTGAATATTGGTTTTGTTGTAGGTGCTGTGCTCAGAGCTGGGGGTTTGGGGTTGAAAAGTGAGTTCTGTCTCATAAACTAAAGAGTCTAGTCAGGGAGACACTCATTTATTGATTAACCGCATCAAGAAATCCAAGACTAGATGCGACAATGGCCGCAATGTAGAGGTGGTGTCATGTTATAAGGGCTTTAATATGGGGCTGTAACATAACCATGAGGGTCCAGAAGAACTTCCCTGAGGAAATAACTCTTGAGCTAAGATGTGAAGGATATTGGTTAACTAAGTGAAAAAACAAAGGAAAAAATTTACCAGCACAGAGAGCAGCTTGTTCAAATACTTTATGAAGACTAGGAGCAGGGGGAAATTGAAAGGAGGCTGATAGAAATAGAAAGAAGCCAAAAACATTTTAAACCAGGCCCCAGGTGACCTGATCTTTTAAAAATTTCGTCCCATGTTTTTATGAAGAACAAAGTGGGTGAGGTGAGGGCCGCGGCGCGGCGCCAGGGAGCCAGCTTGGGAGAGCCGCTTTGTTGCCCTTTCTTCCCAGCTCCAGGTTCAGTGATCTCACACCGGAAGCTTGAAAGCAGCCAGGGTGGGTGTATTTGCACCATCGTAATAAGCGAATGTTACAAATCAGGGCCTCTTCCCTCCATACCGCATCCCCGCCGGAGAGCTGGGAGTTAACTAGCCTCCAGCGCACTGCTAATGGCGGTGGAGTGAGGGTCTGTGGTGAGACCAGCCAGGTGCCTGCTGGTGGCAGCTTGGATTAGCGTGCTGGCCCTGGGGATAGTGAGCAGGAAACTGAGTCAGTGTGTATTGCAGCACCTGAGCAAATGAAATATGGTTATTAAGTGAAAACTTTCAGCACATTACCAAGTACTTGCATTAAGGTTAAAGAACAAATATCTGTATTGCTAATTGTAATTATGATAAAATAAGGTAATATTGTTGCAATACGAACATGTTATTTTAAATTAGTAATAGTTTAATCAAGGGAAACTTTTGTATTCTTTTACTTTATTTGATTTTTTAAAAATTTATTTTCAGAGAGCGGGGAAGCAAGGGAGAGAGGGAGAGAAACATCAATGTGCGGTTGCCTCTCATGTGCCCCTACTTGGGATCTGGCCTGCAACCTAGACATGTGTCCTGACTGGGAATAGAACCATCAACGCTTTGGTTTGCAGGCTGGTGCTCAATCCACTGAGCCACACCAGCCAGGGCTGATATTCTTTTACTTTATATTGAATATTATCGATAGAGCTATGCAAGTGGGAAACATATGAACGTGCTTTGCACAAAATTCCTTTCTGCATCATTGCCATTGATTTTCACTGAAAATCCTCAAGAGTATAAGTAAATTCCACTTAGGTCCTTATGGAAATTCCTCTGATTCTTCACTAATAATTTTTCTTGTATACTTGGTCTCTAGCCTTTATTTACTCTCAATCACTTAGTGCTTTGAAAAATATCCGAAACTGAGGCATGACAGAAATGGAGTCATCTAGTTTGTGGCCTTTTGTGCAAGGCTGCTTTCACTCAGCTTGTTCTTGAGGTTTATTCCCGTTGCTGCACGCGCCAGGCCCCATGTCCTTTTCTTAGTGAGCAGTGCTGCAGCGCATTGGTCGGTTATTTGGTGACTCACTCAGTGCTGTCCTCTTCGGACCACACTTTGCAAAGTCGCTGAATCATGGAACCTCAGGGCCGTTGGGTGTGGAGGAGGGGTCATGGAGACCATCTTTGTCTAACCCTGCCCGCACACGACTGATATCCAGTGCTTAGTACACTGTCCGTGATGTTGTCCAGCCCCTGCTTGACATCTCCAGTGACAGCTGATTTCCTTAGAGGGAACGTCTTCTGATCTTGGCCAGCCTAGCCTGTTACAAAACTCTTCTTCACTTTCAGCGCAAATCTACCTTCCTAAATCATTTCACAAAGGTCTTACTCCTTGTCCTGGGCCCAGTCAGGCACAGCCAGTTCCGTCCTCCCCGCCATAGGCCTTGGGTATCCAGAAAGCACAACCGCCACCCAGTGGTGTGCTGGTAGGTGTTTACCTTACAACTCCAGTGCAGTTATTTTTGTTGGTGTATAATAAATATTCCATTACATAAATATATCAAAATATATTTATCCAGTGTCCTGTTAGTAGATATGTACATGGCTTGTCGTATTTGTTTATAAACAGTTATGCTGTGAACATTCGTGTGTTCCTGGTGCTGTTGTGAGGTTCTTTGGAAGTGGGATGGCACATGTTATCTTTGGTTTAACAGACCATGCTAAATCATTCGCCAGAGCTCCTCACGGCCCACACTCCTGCAGACACTTAGCCTTGTAAGGCTTTATACTTTTGCCAATCTAGTGGCTGTGAACTGGCACGTCATTGTGGTTTTGATTCACATCAACTTATATCCAGTCATGTAGAGCATCTTAGCGAACGTTCATTGGACATTTGTGTTTCCTCTTCCATAAACTGCCTATCCCTACCTTTTGTGCATTTCTTTATTGGAGATTTGTCTTTTCTCATATTTATTTGGAGATATTCTTTGTATATTTTGATTTCTAAATGTGAGTTGCTGTGTGCATTGCAAAACTTTCTTCCAGTTGGTGAGATACCTTTTATTAACTTGTGAGTTTTAATCAACAGCATTTTACTTGAAAAAAAGAGAGAGACATGAATATGATAAATACCAGAACACTACTATGAATATGAAACAGTCCTCTTCCCATGCAGGTTTTAAAAAGATGGTACTTGTTTTGGTCAATTCAAGGGTAGAAACAGCTGTCAGAAGATTTAAGTGAAGACACTTCTGTGCAGAGAGCTGTTGGCAAAATTTGAGGCCCCTCCATAGCTTTTGAAGGAGGAGTTAGGGCTGGGAAGAGTAATATCCTCATCTCAAGCCTAACGAAGGGTCTACAAGGGAATCACTCAGAGAGTTTCAGATGTGTTCTCTGCAGTTGGAAACACAAAGGACAGCAGCTGATTTATACTTGGGAAAACTGAAGGACACCACACACTGAAATCTGACGCCTGTCCAGAAAATCTAGAGGGTGAAGTTTGGCTGGCCAACTGAAAGTTGCACCATCTTGATGTCCCAGAGCTGGTCAGGGAGGCTGCAGTGTTTTTTGTAAACCATCTGTAGGACAAGGAGACCCAGGAAATAGAGGCAAAGGGTCTCCATCTACCTATGATTAGGGATTGAGAGAGAGTGGCCCAGAAGGAGACCTCTAAAGAAATCACGCGTGTGTCCATTTGCTTGTCCTAGAGCCAAGTAATACCTCCCTAAAACTCTTCCAACCAACCTAGTACTTCCCCCTCCACCTTTTACCCCAAGGCAGGAGTCTGTTTACTGTGAGGCTGAGGAAGCTTAGTGTCAGGACCCTCACTTTTGAGGAAGACCTTCACAAAGCCCTGGAAGGGATCATGGGTTTTTTGATTTTTTTTTTTTTTTTGTGCTTACTAAAGCTATTTTTTTCTTTAATGGCACTTCCAGATTTTGTAAACGTCAGATCTCAAAAACCTGAATCTGCCTCTTAGTACCAGTGTGCTTAGATCCAGGCAGTCAGGATTCTTGCCTTGGGTTCTGCACTTGAGACGGTTGGGTTATGTCTTTTTTCTGTCTCTGCCTTCATCCACGAGGTGAGAGGTCCAAAGAGCTAAGGGTTCCCAGTAACTAGGAACTTGTGCCTCCTGCTCCCACTATGCTGGGAATTCTCTGCTCAAATGGCCCTGAGTCCTCACCTCTGTGGTGTACTACCCATGACCCAGAGGGCTGCGAGGAACAGCTGAGCACAGTAGTCGGTGGACAGAGCTTAGGAGGGCAGCTGGGGCATGCGCCCTGAGAGACCTGATTGTGCAGGAAGACGCCTGGGGTCCAAAGAAAAGAGGAAGTAGGGTGTATCATCAATTAAGCTGTATGTATTGCTATCACTTATGAAAGGATCCTTCGATATTTCATAATATCTATTTACCTTACTGGAAGATGCGGGCTCATCAATCACAGGTTTGTTACATTAAAAAAAGAAGACTCAAGAAAATTGATTGTTTTCAGACTTCATGTATTACTCAAGAACCAGAGGATTTTTAATACTAAATAAATAAATTAGAATCTCCACAGAAACTGCTTCCCTTGATGGAGTGTCATTATTTTATCCTTCTGCTGTTTATTGCTCCTTAGTGAGTCATAGTATCTTGTGCAGACAACCTGTGAAGTCAAGAAATCCTATTGTAATGTTTGCATCTGGTTTGACAATTCTTCTTTGCTCCTTGAGCACTCTGCTATTTTTCAGATGAGTTGAGACAGCCTTGCTAAGATGACTGAAGTGTTTCGGGGCACCAGGCAGTGACGTGCCACTGTATTCGTTATAGTGCCATGTAAATATAATTTGTCAGACCGCCGAGAAAGGCTGCAGGTGCATCGCCATGGTCGTGGGAGCAGCCGTTCCGCACAGGGCGCCAGCCTGCGATGGCCCCCTCACGTCCTCTCAGGGAAGGCTTCTGTTTTCAGACCCTTGAAAGATTTCATTTGAATGTATTCTATTATGAATGTAGATAATATCATAAATCATTCAATAACACTATAACATTCTATATATATTACCCACTATTAAGTTTTTGCTTTTCATCTTCCACAGGTGATAGAGTGGTAAAAAAGTCAAAAGCTTTGAAATTTAACATTTCTCTGCTTTTAAGCCTGAAACATGTAGAACACATTATTAATTTTATTGAAATCAAGTATCCTCAGTGATACAATAAAGGCAATAGCGCCTGCTTTGTAGTATTATTTTAAGTATTCAATGTTTAACTGTAAAACAGGTAGAATAATTTGGGGCACAAAGAAGAAAAGCAATAAAAAGTAACTGATTTAATATCTATCATATGAGCCCGGCTGGTGTAGCTCAGTGGATTGAGCGCGGGCTGGGAACCAGAGGGTCCCGGTTCGATTCCCAGTTGGGGTACATGCCTGGGTTGCGGGCCAGGTCCCCAGTGAGGGCCATGTGAGAGACAACCATACATTGCTCTTTCTCCCTCCCTTCTCCTCTCTCTAAAATAAATAAATAAAATCTTTAAAAAATTATCTATCATATGAATAATTTGAGGATGAGGATGGGGAGGAGGTCAATAAAATACAAATTGTTCTGTAAAATTTATTATTTTATATTTTCCTCAGTTTATCTACAGATAATGTGATTATCAGCTTATTTCATAAGGAAGTGTTATCTTTATCACCTTCTCGATTTGAGTTTCTTCACAACAAATGTTGCTCTTTTAAATCTGTAATACTGTCAAACCTTGGTTCTCGAGCATATCCCATCTCAAACAATTCGGTTCTACCCAAGTTGTTCACACACAGACACACACACAAACACACACAGGCCTCAGTTTTCAGACAAAACTTTGGTTCCAGACTCAACAACCTTTTCTTGCTGATGCCTGTATTTTTATGGGAAACTAATGATTCAGTTTTCAAATGAATCACTTCTTCAACAGCCTTCCGAAACTAATTAAGTTTGAGAAACGAGGCTCCACTGTACTTATATAATAATAACTAGTAGAGACTTAAAAAAATACTGGAGACTTGATTATTTTTGAAGTTAAATATATTATCTTTAATGTAGAAAGTAGAACGGACATGATTGCTTTTTCAACACTGTCAAATTGAAAATAAAGTTAGGTTTGATTAATGCATAACCATTACTAATAGTTTAATGTTAACATAGTAAATATTTGAATAATTAATGTTTGAAGATGATACATGGAATTCAAACAGTAACTTCACCATACATAAAAAGGAAAGTTCTCTGGACTAAGAATCTGGAAACCTGACTCCCACATCAGGAATAGAGCAAACCTGTTTGTATTTCCAAATAAAAGCTCTCTGTAAAGCAAACATTGGCAGCACAAACTTCACTGAGAAGTTCTAAGTAGTAAAAGTGTAGGAAAGAGTGTTGTAAAGTGTGAGGAAGCCTCCTTTTCTTTGTTGTTTTTTAGAGGAATCTATAATCAAGTTCATGAACATTGTCAAATCTGAATTAAAGGGTCCTCATGATGGGTGGAAAATCAGGGTACTTGTCTCACTCACATGCACTGCTATAATATCTGAACACCTCTCTTATGGTACTTATTACATAGAAATATAACTGCCTGTATACTCTGCTATCTCCCACAAGACATTAAAGTCAGGTATTTTGGTTATCACACCCGAAGAAACGAAGGCACACAGAGGTTAAGTAATTTGTCCACAATGACCCTTGAACAAAACAATAAATTTTTTTCTTTCTATTTTTTCCCACGTTTTTTTATTATTGTTCATGTACAGTTGTCTCCATTTCCCCCCACTGCACCATCCCCACCCCCACCCTCTATCCCGCCCTCCTTTGGCTTTGTCCACGTGTCCTTTATACATGTTCCCGACAACCCTCCTTCCTTCCCCCCATACTTTGTTTTCAGTTACTTTAATTACTAAATGTTGAATCTTATACACTAGGCAATCATTCCTGGTATTTTCTTAAACAGAGTGACTAAATTTTTACTTCAAATGTCCCACTTAGATTATACCCAGAAGGTCTTTTCATTAAAAAAAAAAAAAAAAAAAAATCCAGCCCTGGCTCAGTGGATTGAGCACGGGCTGCGAACCAAAGGGTCACCGGTCGATTCCCAGTCAAGGCACATGCCTGGGTTGCAGGCCAGGCTCCCAGTGGGGGCCACGTGAGAGGCAACCACACATTGATGTTTCTCTCCCTCTCTCCCTCCGTTCCCTTCTGTCTAAAAATACATACATAAAATCTTAAAAAAAATAAAAAATAAATAAAATAAATAAATCCAAGGGTTTTTTTTTTAAAGAAGAATCCACTTTAAATAGATTACAGGTGCCTGTCCCTTGAAATTTTGAAGTACAACAGTCATTTTCCCTTTTTTTAAATTAAAAAGTCTCCATTGCATATATGTCTGCTAAGTATATATCACAATGATTTTTTTTTTAATTTGATGAACACGGGGACCCTTTCTCTTATTCACCACTGCATTTGAAGGCCTTACTATAGTGCCAGATTCATAGTTGGGGCTATAAGTATGTATGGAATAAATGATTGAAGCAATTAATAGTATATATTGCATATTATATAGGTCGCAGTAGAGATGTCAAAACATATTAGTAACAACAGCATCTCATAAGAAGTGATATTTCAACAGTTTTGAATGTTCATAAGTTCACCACTTAGAAAAAATGGAGGGGCTCAGGTCTTCTGGGATAGTGTGTTCTCTGCTTCTGAACCACCATTTGTGAGCAAATATAAGATGAATTGTCAGAATACATGATCATTTAAGTCCTCTGTAGTCCAGGATTTATAAGTAAAGAAAGCTGCATATATCTGAAGACAGTATGTGTAAGAAAAAGACTCCTAAATGTGAGCCAGTAAACATAAAGACCAAAACTTTATAATAGAAGAGTTTTAAATGGCAGAAAACTAAAACAAGAACATGATAATAATTTATCTTATATTTTCCATTTAGATTATAATTGCACCTTTTTGGCAGGTAGAACTTAAAAAAAATAGCAGTGGCTCTCTAGATAAGGACATGCTTTACTTCAATTGTATATATTATGTTAAGATCATTTTCACAATCACATACCTGGATTGCATTGACTTTTCCAAAAGCCTTTTAAAATCTCTTCAGCACTTTGTGCTGAGGATGAGGATAGGATGGGGAAAGACTATTTAAGGAGGATTAAATTTATAAGTAGTCATTTCACTTGTGAATATTTTATTGTATGGCAAATTTTACCTCTCTGTACAGAATCATAAATATAGAGCCTTAGATAATAAATACTAGGATAATGAGAATGCCTTATACTTTATTAAGTTCTGGGATTAATAGTTAATGATGTCAGTAGGTAATATTCCATATTCATAATTAATTTTTATCTTAACAAATGCCATTCTTCAACATTTATTTCTTTTAAGGAGCATTTCTTGATTCATGTTTCAATATAGTATACAGGGTCATTAACACCACTGTACAGGGAAAGATGAAAAGAACATGTTTACATGTGGAGAAATAGAATATGATCTCAACTGTTAAAAATGAATTTCAGTGTCTTACAATTCAATCTTTTGAGTGAATGTCCTCTTATTTTGAGCTGCAAGTGAGAACCATATGCTAGTTTAAGATTTACACTTTTTAAGACAGATTTAGAAAATAGACAAGATAGTGGTTAAAAGCTCAGTCTTGGGGATCAACCTTCATGTAATATTCATTGAGATTTCACTAATATCGGGCAAAGGGGGAAATTATTGTTAGTTCAGGCTTTACTTCTAAATTTCTGTTTTGTCTCATGAAAGTTTGGTGACTCTGGGCAAGCTTCATAATCTTGCTGAATCTTAGGGATTTACACATTTTGAAATTTATACCCAACTCATTAGGGAGTTTTTAATATGACTGGAAGTATCAAGTATATAGTTCAATAAATAATAGCTATATTTTTTATTGAAGGCTACCTGCTTTTCTCATATAACAATTAAAAGTCTTCCATTTAATCAATTCCCTGAACCTTAAAACTCATGACCCCAACTTCAACATACTTTCAGAATGGTTCTTACCGTAGATAATAGATGGGTCTCCTGGGTTACATAGCCATTAGTTCAAAATAATTTCCTTTTCGGCTTCGTTGTTGCTGCCTGTATTCCTTGCTTTAATTTCTGAACCTGGTTATTCTCACCTGGGCACCTCATTTCTGTAGCCTTGGGTCCCCTTTGGAATTCTTTTCAGATGCTCTCACAATTTATACTTCCTGATGTTAATCTGGCATCAACATTACCCTGTATGCAAATATACCAAATATTGTAACGTCTTTATTCTTTTGTATTCTCAGTTTTGGTCCAATTGTTCCATGAAGTAAATATTTGTATGAGTCCTAATGTGGTGTACCAACCTCCTCTCCAATTTCAGATAACTGGATTCTATGTTTTAAAAATCACTTAAATTTCTGAGCGCTTGTTACCTCTTGTTGAAGTGATTAGTATTTTATAACCTAACAAAGGTTAGTTTGTAATAAATAGATAACAATACTTTAAAAATAAGAGCAACTCAAAGGCTTCCTGTTGTCATGAACTTGACTTGGACTAACATGACCACTGTCAGTGGCCAGCTTGGTGCAGATTTCCCAACTTGATTAGCTTATTAAGACTCACTACTTTTACCTACTCACTTTATTTTCTATTGAATTTATTGGGGTGACATTGGGCATGATGTATTATGAATTGTATGCCTACTTACTTTAGAAATGGATATTTATCCATCCCCTAGGTAATTACAGCTCAGCTGCCTTCACGTCTACTTTATTTCATCCTTATGGGCAATTGAGTGCCTGAAATAACAGATGCCAATGCATTTCATGCCAACAAACACATAAATCATTTCCCCACATAAATAATACCCCTTGGTAGCATTAATTATACTTGAGCTCAAGGATGCCCACTTATATATGAATATGTAAAAATTAAAGTTATAACATGTAGTTATAGTAATAATGCATATGAACAATGATTTATTGCTTATGTTACAGTATTATTTATTTTTAATGAGAGTTCTAAATTTATGGCAGAGATTATTATTTTACAGATGTAGAGGTTGACGATTCATGACTTTAAATAAAAGGCCCACAGTTACTTGATTTTGAGTTCTAGATTGTAAATAGATATTTCTGTAATTATCAGGCCTCTGAAGTAGTGAAATAGAATGTGGGAAGGAGTGAATCAAAGCGCTTTGCTTTTACTGATGAAAGATATTTTGATATTAAAATTAATATCAATTTATGTGTTTATTTTCATCAGAAGGATTCATTCAAATAATATATCTTGCAAAAAAAGTTTTAATGTATCATGTGCTCAATTTAAAAATAAACAGGAACCTCTCAAAGAATAAATGGGACCTGTTTCATGATGTCACTTGAACAATAGTACTGGAACATAATTTTGATGACATAGATCCAGAGTGATTCAGTGAAAAAAACATGGTAGATTCCACTTGAAGACACAACAATTCAAGAGGCTTGATAGAATAGACTCAGTTCCTACCGAAATAGTTCCAGAGCTACTGAGGGACAGTTGGAAAAAAAACAGTCATGGAGTTCTTTTCAGAAAATGATCTGTGCCTGGCTGGTGTAGCTCAGTGGATTGAGCACAGGCTGGGAACCAGGCGATCCCGGTTCGATTCCCAGTTGGGGCACATGCCTGGGTTGCGGGCCAGGTCCCCAGTGAGGGCCATGTGAGAGGCAACCATACATTGTTCTTTCTCCCTTCCTTCTCCTCTCTCTAAAAATAAATAAATAAAATCTTAAAAAAAAGAAAAAAAAAGAAAATTATCTGCGACAGATTTATTCAAAAGTATAAACTAGAAAATGCATACTTGAAATTATTTCACTCAGGAATATTTGTACTGAGGAGTTGGAATTTGCAACAAATGTTTTTAATGTGGGGTGTTGACCCACAGATTCAAATAGAATTGAAAGCCATACATTTATCAGTAGGTCTCCTACATTTCACTATTTATAAAATATGAGTAGATTATATTTCTTAGAATTGATTTGTACTCATAAACTGAGAGTGACTAGTTTCCGTTTTACCAAACTTTGATGAGGTCCTCTGGTTAAGCTTTGAAGAAGTGCATTGATCATTCTAGTCAAACACCGCCACGTTTGATCAGCCATGGTAACTCCACCCCTATGTTCCTTGACATGGATTGAAATCTACTGCAGAAACCCCAAAGAAAATAAAAGTTGTCAAATACATGAAATGGAAGAAAGGCCAATATGAATCGCTGTTATGTACTATGATTTATTTTGAGGCAACAATATTGAAATGTTAAAAACAAAAGTAATATTGCTAAGTTATTTTTTGCTAACTACACACTGTTGATTAATACCAGCTGTTCTTATTTTGCATGGTGCCGTGTTAACTGAAATTCATGCATATTGGAACTGTGTCCTTTTTTGATCAAAGTTCAGTTACCACTGAACCATTTGAAAGTGAGGCTATGGGCCTGATCATGGATAAGTTTCAGTTAAAATAGTAAATTCCAGTTAAAATAGTATCATTCAAAGAGAAAACTGTTTGTATTTAACTGTGAGATAATTTCTATACTGTGAAGACCAAGTATGCAAGAGCCATCAATCAATATTAATATGTATTAAGCATATGAGAAGTTGTTTTTTTCTTATTTCATCCTCCTCAAAACTTAGAATGTAAACAAATTACCTATCTACTCTAACCACAGCATTTTTTCCTAATGTTATTATAAATAATTTGCTTTTGCAAAATATTTTAGGGAAGTTTGTTAGTATTTTGTGGCAGTGGATAGATTGTTTAATCATGAAAGGTAATGCTTAATTTAAAATGTAGCATTTTTCTTTCAACCCTGCTGTATTCCATAACAGATTAGAAGTGGCACAGCACACGTGTGTAATGTTAAATTGACTGAGAAGTGGAAGAGAAAGTCAGTTGAAAGCTAAAGGAAAATACGAGTGACTATATTAGTCAGGTTTTCTGCACTAATGATGCAGAACATACAACTGCCCCTCTCAGAGCTCGTTGGTCTTAGGGTCAACTCTGCTTTTGCTTTGCTCTCTGAAATCAGCTGAAGCAGCCTCACTTGGCCTTGGCTGAGAGTTGTTCTCAGATGTGGTGTAGCGATCTCCTCATTCTGGCATCGGGAGCTGCTCAGGGAATAATCTTCTTGTGGTGGAGTATAGGAGTACAAGAGGGTAAGTTGGAATCACGAAGTATCTCTAAAGGATACATTAAAAACTAGCATTCTGACACTTCCTCCTACATTCCACTGGTTAAATGGGCAAGTCCAAACTGAAAATGACTCATAAGCTATAATCTATTCATAGGAAAACTATAGCTGATGGGGAGGGGTGTTGTAGTGTGTGTGAACGGCCGCTACGGTCTGCAGCACGCATGCCATCCGTTAGTTTTAATGTACTTACTGCAGTTAAACTTTGATGTGTATTTTAGTTTTTCTTTCTTTTGTGTTTTAAATTTTTTAAACTTTTTTTATTGTTATTAAGTACAGTTGTCTCCATTTCCCCCCCACTACTCCCCACCTCATATGTATTTTAATATTATTTTTAAAAAGCCAACCTCATTTTCAAGGTCTTATTGTATTCATATATTAACATTTTTGATAAGGTTTATGTTGAGAGCATATTCATAAAACCTGATGTAACACAGAATTGAAGTAAAAATTATAAAGCTTTTCTGCCTTCATTTCAAATCAATGACTTAGAGATATGCTATAACAATTGTTTGGTTTAATATTATTTCATTATAGACAGGTGCAATAAATTTTAGCTGATAAAAATTCTGTCTTGTCTATTCTGTAACGAAGAATTGAAGTTTTTCATAAAATGATATCATGCTTTATATTTTTAAAGTCTTCATGTTCACATCACAAAGCTAATTGAAACAGATGAAATTCTTTATATATGTTTTAAATGTGTATACATCTTCTAAAATTTTTTTTATTGTTGTTCAAGTACAGTTGTCTCCATTGCCCCCCACCCCACTCATCCCCACTCCCCACCCTCGATCCTACTCCTGTTTGGTTTTGTCCATGTGTCCTTTGTACGTGTTTCTGAAAACCTTGCCCCATTTTCCCTCCATTATCCCCTCTAATTCAAAAGATCCTAAATATTTACACATCTTATGTCTTGTTCTGTTTTATAAGACGCATGTAATAAATAGTAGTATCATTTAGGTTTTTAAATAGACCAAAGAATTGACCCAAAGATTACATTTGGCAAAGTTTGCATACTATGACTCGATGCCGTAAGTTGAAATCCTCACATATTAAACTTATTTGAACCTCAATAATCGAAAATTGAGATGAAGAGTTTCTTGCAAGCGCTATACCCTCACATTTTTGAGAATTCCAATTAGTGTTTCTTAGCCTTTCTCAACACTGCAGATAATACTGCTTTCTTTCTCTCGTCCACAGTCCTGATCTTCACTCTAGAAAACCACTTAGAACTTTGCCTGGTGATTCTGCCTCCATGTGTGTGTCTCTAGGAGTGGTGGGCTGTTTTATTGAAGCTTTAACCTTCTGGGCCTTACTCAGCCTACCACGTGCAGTTGCTTACTGAGTGTCGAATTAGAGTGTGAATACATAAAGTACTGAACTGTCTAGTCTTCTTTTGAGTCTATAGGTTACCTGTATGTGTATAGGAGGATTATTCCTAAAACCATAGCATCCGTCTAGTGCAAGCCAGTGATCATAGGAAAACATTATTCATCAGTGTTCTTCCTGTTATTTATTTTAGGGTTAGCAAAAATAATTTAGAAAACATTTTTATATAAGAAGCAAAATTCCAGTGAGAGAGCATAAATAAACTAAAAACTAGTATTTCTTTCTTACTTGTGATGTTTAGAGCTTTATTTAAGCACGATTGTGCTTGACTTACATGTCAGGTCACATGTTTTTAAGCTAATGTAAATTAAACAGATTTTCAGCATTTAAATATGAACTTTGAAAAGTGAGAAACATTGCTAAATTCACTGTATATTCTCTATTCAATATTTCACTCAAGTTGCCTCTCGTTTTGGACATTAGCTATTCTTTAGTAGTTTGTACACCAATATGTAATTTTGTTCTGTCTTAACAGATAGATGGATAGGTTTGGTTGATACACTCACTTTTTTGATTTTCTTTTCACTGAAATAAAATCTTTACGTAGGCATTTCATAATTTGGCTGCCTATATTTTATGCACAATTTTGACATTTAACAAGAAAAATTGAAGAATTAAATGAAGCATAAAGGAATGTGAATTTGTACATAGAAATAAAATCCAAGCATGAAAGAACACACTAGTTTTGTTCTTTACACTGATTGCTGTTTGCCAAAATAGTAGCGATTATCTTTCTCGTATCCCAAAGCAAGAAAAGTATAATGGCTCAGAACAAAGCTGAAAATAAAAATAGACATATTGTAAGTTGTACAGTTATTCCTTACCTCTTTTCTTTGTCCCTTAAATATGGAAAAAATTAAAAGAATAAAATACATAAATGAATAAAAGGGGAAAATAAGCGAAAATCATAGAGAATTTTGTATTGTCCAAACATTATTTAAAGAAAAATGTCCATCTATCTATTTTCATTTTTAAAAAAAATTATTTTCAAAGAGAGGGGAAGGGAAGGAGAAAGAAAAGGAGAGAAACATCAATGTGTAGTTGCCTCTCACATGGCCCCCACTGTGGACCTGGCCCGCAACCCAGGCATGTGCCCTGACTGGGAATCGAACTGGCAACCCTTTGGTTCCCAGCCCACGCTCAATCCACTGAGCTACACCAGCCAGGCCATCTATCTACTTTCAAATTGTGATTGTTAATCTCTCTGAGATTTTTAGTTTATATTTTCCTACATGGAGAATTGCTACATATTTCTCTTTCCCCCAAAAATAGAAGAGAAGAAGGTAAAAGATAGATTTTTATGTCTGTCCATTACCACCTTTTCCTAATCAAGTAGTGACTGTTGCCCTGTCTGGCAACGTGTCTTCAGGGCCTCTGACTGTGGAAGCCAGGAGCTGCTGCGAAGGTGAATTTTCATTTGTTAGGATTATCTTTATTTGTGCCAGCTTTGTTTTCATAGAAAAACTCATCCTAAAATATGATTTCCCTTTCCTAAATCAAACTTTTGACAACTCACTGAGATAAAAAGCCACTTTTATTTTACATAGACATAAGCTAACTTTTTTTAGCATAAATCTAAAAGGAAAGCTGAAAATAAAGAATGGAATAAATGTAATAGACAATAGTATAATGCTTCTATATAGAAGCAGACTAGGGTTTATATGTTAAATAATGTGCGACTTTAGTTTCATTTTGTGTTGTTGGTGTTTAATATACTCTTTTATCTTTTGGATTGGCTGACTAGAAAAGCAAAGGATGCAAAAGAATTTTTAGAATTTTAGAAAATTATATTGGAGGATACTGAAATTCTCAAAAAAGTAGTTGTACTGAGAAATCTACTGAAGGAGGAACAAGATTTGTCCAGTCTGTCTGTCTTTATCTGTTTATCTGTCTGTCTGTCTGTCTATCATCATTCTTATCTTATCTATATCTTGCAGATTGATACCTTATAAAAGTAATTTAACAATCTTGTTCATTAAAATTGAAGACATTCCTTTTATGAATTTCTTTTCCCTTAGTTATACTTCATACACTTTTTTGTTTTGATCCTAGGTGCAATTCAGTGTGCTATTTTGTTCATTTTAGTTCCCTTCTTTCATTTTGAATCATTTAGATCTTTTCTCTTCATAGGAAATTTCTAAACTTCCTCTGCATTGTATCACTTGGGCCTACACTCCTTCAATAAAGGATCGCATGCTAAATGTTTTTTTATACCCTCCTATTGAAAATTACCTCCTCCGAGCTGTAGTACATTGTTGAGACATCTAAGGGGAGGTGATTGGATATTGTTGTCAATTATTTCATGAATATTTTTGTCATTAATTAGTTCCACTACAATATCAGAGAGGCCTTGTTGTATAGTTTGATATTAGGTATTGTGATCCCTCCAACTTTGTTCTTCTTTCTCAAGATTGCTGAGGCTATTTGGGGTCTTCTTTGATTCCATATAAACTTTCCAAATATTTGTTCTAGATCTTTGAAAGATGCCATTTTGTTTATATTTGTGTGTGTATGCATATACATACACACACATACACACACACATATCCATACAGGGTGGACAAAAGTAGGTTTATAGTTGTATTATAAGTAGGTATTATAGTTGTATTATAAGTTGGTATTATAGTTGTATTATAAGTTGTATAAAAGTAGGTTTATAGTTGTATTATAAGTATGTGAAACAGTTTATTTTTGTATTATTATTAATACTGTATGGTTAATTTGTATTACAACTATAAATCTACTTTTGCCAACCCCTGTATATGTGTGTGTATACATATGGATATAAATATAAATGTGTGTGTATTAAATTCAAATAGTTAATGTCTTGTAGGAATCCCACTTGTAGAAGAGTTTGGGAGCTATACATTTTTACCATTGAGTATTTGCATTATATGTATGAGTGTATGGGTGAGTATGTGTGTGTGTGAAAAAGCTGTAATAATGATACACTTTTGTTATAGCATGCAGCTACTAATTATTTTCTTTAACATCTAAACAAAAGGACAGCTTTTACTCCACATTGTCTTTCTAGAAAACTTAAATATTATGAAAGGCAGGGATTCTTCTATTATATAATGATACGCCAGGAGAACATGAGTCTATATGGCACCTATGTTGAGGAATAAACATCAGTAATAGCAAGAATAATGCATTATTATATATATATTTTTTTAATAAAGAACTGTCTGAAATTTGCCAGATCATTCACAAACTGTAACTCAGACATAGAGATCTCTATTGAGTAAAATAAGGTATTGAATTATCTTTTTCCTTAATTACAAGTGCAAGTTTTTTTTTTTTAAGATTTTATTTATTTCAGAGAAAGGGGAAGGGGGGGAGACAGAGAGGGAGAGAAATAGCAATGTATGGTTGCCTCTCACATGGTCCTCACTGGCGACCTGGCCCACAACCCAGGCAAGTGCCCTGACGGGGAATCGAACCGGGACCCTCTGGTTCCCAGCCCGCGCTCAATCCACTGAGCTACACCAGCCAGGGCAAGTGCAAGTTTTTTTAAATCATAATTATGTGTACTTGATTTGCCTGAGGCCAAGCACTATCTTTAACCCAAAAGAGTAAACCTCTGACTAAGAATAATTTTAGAGATTAATCTTTTGTTTTGTCTTCTTTCTGGCCACTGCTTTCTCGATGACTGTACTTGAGCATTATTGCCATGAGCATTTCCTGATTTATCTCACTTATTAGTTCTAGTTCGGTCACAGCATGATGCTGACTGGAGAGGTAATGGGGCACTTCTGATACTTTCATTACTGATAGCTGGGCGGGCTAGCCTAACATGGATAACTTACAGAAACTTGTCACTTAACACCCTCACTAGGTTTAGCAACTTTAAGTGAAACAACTTAAAATGAAACCGATTTTACCATAGGCTGACTGATACAAACAGGAGTTAAGTTCCCATGACATCTCATCAAAATTCTAATGAAATGACGTTGACCAAAATAACTTTAATGAAAGGCCTGCTGTACCTGAATATTTAAAATATATGCTTTGTAGAACTTAGTGTTAATCTTATGACTATTAATATGTATATTAAGTATAGAGACAATTTTGTTTTAGCAATTGTCTTGCTATCTCAAAAATCATAACTAAATTTTCATGAGACATAGAGATGAAATCTGTACCTAAAGGCAATTAATGCCCTGCAACTGTAGTAATGTCAGATTTTCATGGTTTATTAATCTCACAGTATGTTAGAATTTAAACATTTCTCCTTTAGATGTGCTCATTCACATTGGAACCTAATATGTTATATTGAAGGAGTTCTTAAAGGACAAATGTGGGGAAAAATAAATGACATGGAATAAATATGTCCTACTATAAGCTTCAAAATATTTCATTACCAATAATGTCATACACTTAACAACTTCATGCTTACTATATTCTTTAAGTATTATTTAATTTCTAACCTTCCCTGAAATGAGACTGAGTGGAATAAAAGTATCAAACGGTCTCTAATAGCCAAAATAGATAAAAGCGTTTTGCATTCTAGAATGAAATTTTTCTGGCCAACTTTTAATGAAACGTTTGATGATGTATAGTAATTGACATTACTTTCTTCCAAGTTACCCTCACGTAAGCTAATGATAATTAGAGTACCAATTGTTAATTTTTAATTCATCTTTTCTTCTTTTTAACCTTTTCAACATACATTTCAGCTGGCAAAATCACACATGAGACAGATTAATGAGAAGCAAGTCCTAGACTTCCATGCTGTCTTTTCCACGCTCTAACTACGGTCAGGTCATCAAGTGTCTTTATGCCTCTTCCTGTCCCAGCAAGGAGGAAAAGCTGAGGTGGGGAAGTCCAGGAGGTGGAAAACCTGAGCTATACTGAGGCAGTAGCCAACGAAGGAAAAGAAAAGCAGGAGTAATATCCTGAAAGGAAGCAGGAAGGTGTTTCCAGCATGGCAGAGGGGGAGTGAGATGGAGGTCACTCTGAGGCCAGCAGTCGCAGTGGTGCGGTGAAGGGCGCGGTGCTGTCAGACTGAGTTTAGAGAGAACGGATCAAGAGGAGTTGGAGTTTGGGAGTTCAGGAAACTCTTTCAACCTGTTCATTTGTCCATTTGTTTGTTTGTTTTTAGTAAAGCAAAATAGAGAAACAGGGCAGTAGCTTGAGGAAGAAATGGAATAAAAGGAATTTTTTTAAAGCATATATGAAAGTTCCTGGAAGTAGTACAATGATAGGAGAAAATGTGACCATGTGGGCAAGAGAAAGAAAATAATTTCTGAGAGAAAAATTCTTTGAGGGATCTGGTTCACCAAGAGAGGGGATGGTCTCACACAGAAAGCCCGCGATTACCCTTAGGGTAAAGAGGGTAGAAATATATGGGAACATATACTCATGCTCATGGGTATAAATATGTGGTTGTGGGGTTTGTAGAACCTATTCTGTTTTCTCAGTAAGAGCAAGATAACCAGCTGAGAGCAGGATGAGCAAGGAAGTATTAGAGATTTGAGAAGAAGGGAAAAATGAATATAGTGATCTCGGGCAGGGTCTGCAAACTGAGGAACTTGTAAGCTTTCCAGTGGGTATGTGGTCACTGATCATTTTAAAAAGTTACTTTCAAAACCCTCTGCTTTATGGTGTTCTGCCTTAAAAGTTACCTGGCTGAAGGAGGAGCTGCTTTTTCTTCTCACCTCTCCTTTCATTGTCTGCCACAGACCTCTACCCTTCTGGGGCATTGCCCCTGAGTGAAGAAACCTCTGACTTAAAACAGAAGGATAAATGTAATTTTTTTTATATTTTTAAGCCTATTTTATTGATTATGCTATTACAGTTGTCCCATTTTTTTCGTCCATGGGTTGTGCATATACGTTTTTTTTGCGTCTCCATTTCCTATGCTATTCTTAACTGGCTCCTGCCTATTTTGTACCTACCATTTATGCTTCTTATTCCCTGTACCTTTTCCCCCTTTTTCCCCTCTCCCCGCTGATAACCCTCCATGTGATCTCCATATCTGTGATTCTGTTCCTGTTCTAGTTGTTTGCTTAGTTTGTTTTTGTTTTGTTTTATGTTTAGTTGTTGATAGTTGTCATTTTCCTGTTCACAGTTATTATTTGAGTTAAGAAAGTGAATGGCTCTGTCACTTAAGTAACAAGCCCTTTTGCAAATCAAATGGTTTTCAAATATTTGCTTTAATCAAAAGTGAGGCCCTAATCAATATAACAACTGTTAGGTAACAAATTGCATTTGGTCATATATCATGATGTGATTGTCAGTATTCTTAGGACTTTAATAAACTGACATACATTCCTACAATAAAACTCTTTCTATCCCCATTTATTTATTCTGACATCCGTAAAAAGGAGAATAAGAAATATAAGTTTATACGAACTCAGGCTATAATGAGCAATGATATTAATTCATTTATACACATACAAAATCAGGAAAAAAAACCTAAAAATGCCTTTGTATGTTATGATGTAATGTAGCCTAATAAAATTATACATTTATAATTGGTAATTACTAGTCAGGATTTATTTATTCTTTTTCTTTTTCTTTTTTTAAAGGTTTTATTTATTTTTAGAGAGAGGGGAAGGGAGGGAGACAGAGAGGGAGAAAAACATCAATGTATGGTTGCCTCCCACATGGCCCTCACTGGGGACCTAGCCCGCAACCCAGGCATGTGCCCCGACTGGGAATCGAACCAGCGACCCTTTGGTTCCCAGCCTGCGCTCAATCCACTGAGCTACAGCAGCCAGGGCACTAGTCAGGATTTAAAAGATGTTTATCGATTTTGATTAATTGTAAATTAATACTTTTAATAAATTGATATAGCAGAGAACAAAAATAGTTAGAGCTCAATGGTCACAAAAATAATTTGTTTGCATAAACCATGCTTTGTTTCAGATAAATAACATATTTATTGTTTATAAGAAATGATATCATTTGCAAATAATTTATAATAAAGATTTTAAATTTTATCTGAGGCAATATTGGGGATACAGGAATTTTCAAAACTGTTTTAGAAAAGTCCCAGGCCAATAGCTTGTGGATAACTGGTGGAGAGTGGCAGAGTGCACGTGCTAGAGAAATAAAGTTGCCAGGCAGAACACAAAATCTCATTTGAGAGTGGAGAACATGAATATAAAGGATGCTCACTCAGTGTAGTTTGTGTTTTTCTCCCATCGTGTTTAGTTGCATAAATTCTAGTAGAAATAGCATTATATTCGCCAGGGTTGTTTGGCTTAAGGAAATGAGGTTGTGTGCAATGAAGTAATATGGCGCTGAACCACGGAATTTATGCAGGGTTCAGAGGTGGGTGAGGGATACCGCCAAACAAGTGATTTTGTTCAATGGATGGTAGGTCTGTGCAAGGTGGAAAAATTGTTGCAAAAGGTACGCACAGGTAATGAATTTTGAAGATTAGAATGTCTGAAATTGCAATATTGGATGAATTACATTTATTAAAGAACATGTCCAGGTTTAACTATTTTTATATTGTTTTGTCTTTTCTCTCTACTAGAACTCAAGATCCTTTAGAGCAAGGATTTTATTTTTTCCCATCTTCTCAACCTAATGAATCTTTAGTGCCTCTAATATTATCACATGGATTCAGAGAACTGAACAATAATCTTTGTTGAATAGATGAGTGAAACATACATGATCATGGGAAAGAATGACTGAGCTCGGATGGATGAAAACTTTGATCATTTGGGGAGACTGCGTTCAACAATCAGAGAGGCATAAGAGGACGTTTGAGTAGATTAGGAAACAGACTCTTCAGAAGTTGAGGTGTGAGAGGTGTGGTAGGTGACTGTAAGGATGAGGAGCAGTGGTTGGTGTGTTTGATGACATGTGATTTAAGGTTGGGACTGGTTAGAGAGGCAAAAAGGAGAATGATTCAAAGGTGTCAAAAAGGAGTAAGTCAGAAGAATACCCACGCTTCCTACCTACCCAGGAAAAACAGGGGTATGGGGAGAAAGGAGCTGTCATCTGAGAGAGCTGTGGGGGAAGCTGT
>PVJI01017746.1:0-34933 GCA_004026765.1 Micronycteris hirsuta | reverse complement strand
AAACAATCTTCAAGTTCTCCCGTCCACACACACGCACAGTCACACGGACGCACGCACACACTTACACAAGCACACAAAAGGAAGGAGGGGGTGGGGGGACAGGCGGGCGCGCGCGCGGGAGGGAGAGGAAATGTTTGCAAAATGCTGGCTGGAGGCTTGGTGCCCGTGGCTTGAGCGCTCGGGGAAAGCGCGCGGGAAGCGCGGCCCGGCCCGAACGCCATGATGGTGGCCGCGGTTTGGAGCCCATTTTCTGGCGGGGGAGCTGCAAGTGATGCAATCCCCCGGCCCGGGGCCTGGCTGCGTGCCTCCTCCCTGCTTTTTCTTCACGTTCCTTTCGAGGCGCCTCGACGTTTCGCGCCCAACACGCAGAGATTTCTTTTACTTTCCAATTGCTGCCTACTCTGTCCCCACGCGAGACCAGCCTGGTACGCGGGTGGGGGAGACAGAGAGAGAGACGAATTTACGTGTAAACAGTACACTTTCGGTTCTGAGGCTGACCACACAACCCCACCCCCACGCGAGCCCAGATCCTTGGGGTTCTTCCTCGCGGGGTGGTTCTGGCACCACCGCGGTTCTCCCCCCTACCCCCACTCCTCTTCGCTTCCAGGATTTTTGCCTTCAATTTGCCCGGGAGGGAGGGGAGCGGGATTAGGGTGTGGCTCAGGTGAAAGATGGTAACTTTTTTTAAAAATTAGTACTTTGGGAAACAGATCGGGAGAGCCTAAACGAACTTTTAAAACACTCTTTTCAACATAAAAAAAAAAAGCTTATGAAGAACAAGTGTCGACGCTAAGAATGATGAAGATGAAATGGCGAAGGCAGCGTTCCACGGCTGCCGGGAAAGGTCGCTCCGCGCGGCCGGGCGGTGGACGCACGGTGGCCACAAAGGCCGCCCCCGCCCTGCTCCCTTTTTATTGATTTCCAGGGTCCTTTCCGCCCCCCCATCGTAACCCCTGGACCCACACTTTCCTAGTGCCTCCCTGGCCCACCCCCGCGCTGGGCAGCTGGGGATGCGATTGGGGGGACTTCGCAAAGCTAGAGGAGGGGAGAAGCAACCCCCGCGAGCGGCACGGGCGCTCGGCCCTCCTGCGCACCACTGAGGCCTCCTTGCCGCCGGCAAGTCGGGAAGCCTTTCGAAATGCGCGGGGCTGCGGGTCATTGGAGCCCGGGGTAGGGGTGGGAGCGGGCTGCTGCTCTGGAAGATCCACAAATTCTGAAAGGTTCTCCCTTTCGCTCCTGTCCCCCCATCGCTCTGGAGTTGGCAGGGCACTGTTGGGGCGCGTCTATTTGTGGAGAGGAATGAGGGACTTTCGCTTCCTCCTGAGCCCAGAGGAGAGATGATGAGGGAGGCAAGTTTCTGAGAAACCGCCCAGCTCCGCTGCGCTAGCGGAGGCGCAGCCGACCTCCGCGGCCTGCGGGCGCCCCGGGCGCGGGTACTGCGCGCAGCCACCCGGGCGGTGCGAGACCTCGGGAGCTGCACGTTTCAAACCTGGAGCCAGACTTGGTCTTTTTGTCCCCAAGCGCCAGCCAGCCCGACACCGCAACTGCCGCGGCAGGCGAACGCGGGGCTGAAGTGCAGTTTGGAGAGACGACGGCGCAGTGGCCGGGGTAGCGGGGCAGGGCGTGGCTGGCGCCGGTGGCCGGGTCCCCTCAGAGGGACGCTGGCAGCGGGCGACGCACTGTTGGACCCCGGAGAGGACGCTCCGAATCGCGAGGACGAATTTGGAGACTTGACACAGAAGTGTAATGGATCCAGGCGGCGACTTGGGGACTGCGTTCCTATGAACGTGCCTAGCGCGGCAAGCATCCACTGCTTCCTGGCCCAGCACTCCTAAAATGCAATCTCTAAAAATTCACGTTAAAGATGCCTATCTAGGAAAGAAAAAATGGGGTACATGCAACAATTAAGGGGATTTTTTCCTCTTACAGACACTTTTTAAAGTGCCCTTTTTGCTCAGAGAAACTTTAATTTTATTCCATTATTTCCTAACTCTCCCTCCACTCCTTCCTCCCCGTTTTGAATTGTTTTTCTTGCTTTCTCAGTGTCTTCCTGAAAAACACTCTGTATGCGTCTTTTGAACAGAATCACAAAAACACCTTTCAGTCTTTAATTAAAATAATACCTACTTAGAAAATGTAGCCTAGCCAGCAAAAGATCTACTTTTTACCTCTCCCTTTCCGGTAGTTGTACAGAGTCAACCTTACTTTAAAAAAAAAAAAAAGTCAACCTTACTTAAAAAAAAATCCCGCAACTTCGGGTCAAAATTAGCTGAAAACGCCTTGTTTAGAGCCCCTTTGGGATGCAACAATTTGAGGGAAACAGTTTAACTCAAATTCAGATTTTTCCGATTTACCCATTTTCAGTTTCCTAGAAAAAAAATTTACTTTTACACATTAACCACATTTTTAAAGGAATTTAAAATTACATGAATTATTTTAGTAAATCTTTCAAATATCTTTTTTCCCCTTATTTAACTAAAAAAAATCTCTCTGCTATGTGAATATGGAGGCCCAAAACCCTTCAATTTTGTGATTAACCAGTTTTTGGTTGTGTAAATTATTATTACCAGGAAATTTGGAAATTTAGGAATTTGTGTGTGATGACCAGTTTAATACCTATTTTATCTAAATTAGTGTGGAATGCACATCAACTTCTAAAAAACCTGTATCTGAATATTTTGCACGAGGGGAATAGATTAGATGGTCTGAACAATTGCTCTAATTCCTCACACTTTGCATGTGTAAATAGAGAATTTAGAAAGTCACCAATGTTACTTTCATTTTCAATCCTGCAAATGTGTGATCAGTGTTCACTTATGTAAGAATTTTTGGTTCTGACACATTTATATCCTAGAAGACATAAATATTTAACTAATGGAGATCTGACAATCTTATTTATATGAAAATGTGGCTTTTCCACTTTATACTTCTAAAGCTTTGTCCACCCACACAGAACTAAGTAGAAAATAGTGACTACTACATTCAGACCCACAGAAACATGAGTTGTGGGTCTGAATCATCTAGATTATTTACCACTTCACACTGTATTTGTGTAAATATGACTAAAATGCCAGGTTGAATACCTCAAGCTTAGTAAAAGCACATTACATACAGTTCAATTCAATGAATAGCTATGGAAGTTTTCTTTATTGATTGTTTGATATGTAACAATAATTGGCATCTTTTTCACACATTACAAAAAATTATACTTGGCTCAGTATGCAACCTTTTAAGCACAGCCATATTATTTAAAGAAGGGGGAAAATCTACTCTACCCAATACAGCATTTACAAATGCACAAAACATGCCGCTTTGGCTTGTATATTGTCTAGATTAAAAAAAAATCTTTTTAACATAAATAAGTTAGTATAATTTTCAGTGTCTTTACAGAGTTATGTACACAGGTACACTTCAAATGGTTTTGTTTAATACACAGGAAATGTAAAAATACTGTTTAAAGATGTAGTATCCATTTCACTTATACCATACTGTCTTTTTTCTATACACATTTTCCCCTTAAAACACCATTTTCCTTTGGGCAAATTAACAAATAGAGAATCTTTAAATTTGAAATGATTTCATTATTTTTATGTGAAGTTACATACAGATCTTTATTTTGACTATGTCTATACAACAGCCCAAAGCAAAAAGAAAATCAGAAATTTTCTCAATAAATCTAATAAAAATTAGATGGTCAATTCTGAGCACTCAGAACTCCCCTCATTTTTTTTGCCCAGAATTATCTGGAGTGATATCTAACTGTTGAATAATTAACTGGTAAATTCCAATTTTAAGGGGGCCTAGAGGGGAGCACCAAGGACAGTTTGTTGTTGTTTAAAAAAAAAAAGCCATTTGCTGCTACATAACGGAATTATCAGAGCTCCCAAATGAGAAATAGCTTCCTGTAAAAATAAATAGGGATTATTTGTAGCCAGTGTTAAAATTTGAATGATTTTTAAAATAAAGTATCAGTTTTCACTGAAAGGGACATTACATCTTTAAAGAAAACAATTCAAACCCTTTCCCTAAACTGCTTCTCTTCATGCAAGTCAAATATTTTTTTCCTTGCTCTAAATGGAGGCAAGCTCTTCACATCCCCGTGCCAATTCCTGAGCCCCACCCTCCCTTCCCCGTCCCCCAAAGTTTATGTGCTACATAAAAGGTAAAAACTATATACACAGGTAGTACAATGAAGCAAATAAGGAAAAACCTAATTGCACAATGCTACATCCAATGCTTTTAGAGGCAGATCATTTAAGAACGCCTAAAATTTTAGTGTTGTGTTGTTCTTTTCAGTGCTTATACAAGACGTCCAGCGATATGGAGTCAGCGATATGTACTTAAAAATTTTAATTCATATTTTCCTTGCTTCATCAAGCAGTGGGGTATCTGATACACAAGGAAACATACTCTCAATTCTGCAAGAGAAACAGAGGAAAGAATTAGGAGAAATGCACTAGAATAACATTACCAATAAAGTACAGTAATTATTTTTTCCCTGTCTTAGGTGGGAAATACTTGAGTGATGGAAAAGAAAGTAGGTCCTAAAGGTTGATGACAATAGTCATCCCTACCCCATGTTTCCTTCCCTGGGTTTTTACTCCTCTTTGTTGTATACTTTTATCTACAGCAGTGGTTCTCAACAGTGGGCAACTTTGTACCCCAGGGGACATGTGGCAGTATTTAGAGACACTTTCGGTGAGCATGCTAGGGGAAGCGGGTGCTACTGGCATCTGGTGGGAGAGGCCAAGGATGCTGCCCAGCACTGCAATGCACAGGCCCTCTCGCAACCAAGAATTATCTGGCCCAAAATGTCAGCAGTGTAGAGGTTGAGAAATCCTGGTCCAGAGAATCAGGGTCAAAGATGGTGAGGAAGAACAGACAGGAAAATTAAGAAACTGTATCACTGAAGAGTAGCAAAATTTTCTAAATTTGAAAAACAATGTAAAATGTAACTTACAGTACTCCAAAGAAAATTCTGTCGACACTTTTTTTTTCCCCAAAATATTCTGGTTTCTTAGTCATATGCAGAATATACACATGAATGCTTCTGCACGGGGTTTTACTACTATTTCTAGTATTCTCTGAACTGGCAATATTTACTCACAAATGCCTGTCTAAGTCAGAGTAAGACCAGATCATCTGATGAGTTAGGCCACAAGTCACAAACCAACACTAGTGTAGGCGGTAAGGTTGTGTTAGAACAATTTTTCACCCAATTTTCCCGCTTCATATACAGCTGTAATATAGAGCTGCTATAGTGCTATTTTGTGTAAGGTCGGAAGAATGTCAGATGTGAAGAAGGCATAGATATGACATTAGGACTTAAAAATACAACACACTTGAATTCCACCTTAATCCTTGTGTTCCTTATTTTTAATTTTTATGAATAAGTGGAATTTTTATGAATAATTTTTATTGAGATTTCTTTATATTCTAGGCTGTGAGCAGGCAGAGGGGCCAGGCAAGAGAGGGCACGGCCTTGTTCAGGGCAGACGTGCCCTGGCCGGCCCTGATGTCCACTACCCATTTCCCCTGCAAACACCCGAATCATCCAGCTGTAGCAGGGTTAGCATACACACACTGACCTGCTTCTGGACTGCTGACTCTGGCAGAGTTAATTTAACTTCTGCTTTGCAACTTCAGTGTTATCAGAACTTCTGAGGAACCTTAGGGTTTTGTTTGTTTGTTTGTTTGAGCTTTCTATGTTGCTTTTTTTAAAATATGCAGCTTCCTTCTCTGTCCCCCAAACTTATCAGAAAACAAGGAAAAGGAGTTTGTGAAAATGATAAAGATAAAAGAACACCACATATCTATTTTTGCATTTCTAAGCATTTGATTAACAAAATAAGAGCCAACTGCACCTAATGTTTCCCACAAAATTTAAATGTAGTAATTTATTTGCCATTTTTCCATGCATGGCCCAGAATATACTGCCTCAACCAGAACCTCTGGGAAAGGAATTCTCTTGAAGTGGGTCTGAGGCACACCCCGCGGTGGTGTTCAGATGAGGAAAGAACCTATTGTTCCCCACATGTTTCGGGGGGACTCGCAGGGAGCTGACCTACCTGCCCACAGGGCCCTGGTTACAAGGACTTGCCTGGGCCACTTGCTCTAGTCCTTCCGTGTTTCAAGGGAAAATGACCCTCAGGACATGGAAACTCTGGAGAAATACAGTATCCTCACAGTGATTCCCAGCCTCCACCCATGCTTTCTTTTTTTCTTTCTTTCTTTTTTTTTTTCCACTTCACAAAATATAAACAGAAACCCACAAGCTCTAATCTGCCAGCAACCACTAAGATCGGGTATCTTGGGGTCTGAAAGCTCACGAGCTCCTGCGGCCCAATTTGGGTGCCAGTTATTTGCTCCTGGTAATCAACCCACCGAGCAGTTTACGTTTGACGTCTTCTGAGGCCCGGTTTCTTAGGCGTCTGCTCCACTGAACCCGCGTTCGGGGAACCGTCTGAAACATTTTCTTCTGTTCTGTTGGCTCTTTTGTTTTGAGAAGAGGCATCTAAGGACAAAAGGGAATTTTTAAAAAGAACACACACAAACCATCTTTATTAGAAAAAACAATGGCTCGCACAAATTGGCTCAATAGTCAGGGGATGAAAAACCCACCACGTCCACCCACACTGGGCCCGTCATTCCGAGTGGCCTTTAAGGTCACAAAATGAGGTTGTTTTCACATAACAGACAGTGTTTGCTACGCCCCAAAGCGCTCTCTCCAAAGCGTAGAGGGAGGCCGCTGATAAACACCCCAACGTTGTCACCTACCTACCGCCGGCTAGACAGAAGGCTCTGCGACGTTTTCGCTTAGTTAAAATTATCAGATAATACAATCTCAGGCTTCTGACTTGCAAATCATACACAGACAAGCAGTCAGGTAGCACTCACAACCTAAATTACGAAAGTTCGCTCCCAAGAAGCTGTTTCAGGATACGCTGGAAAGAAAGCTGATGGGTTAAGCCCTGCAAGCAGGCAAGGCGGTGCCCCAGACAAACAGACATTTTATGGTTTTGAGAGGGTCATTACCGTCTGCTGCAGGTCGCTTCCTTATCCCAGCGCACGGCTCGGCTAAGCCCGTCTGGCTGTCGGATGCATCAGTTTTTTGGTCTACCAAGTGTGTGTCCTCCGAATTCGCCTGGGACCCAATGAGAGGTCCCGCCTGGCGGTTCCCGCGGACATCCTGGCTCTCCTGCGCGGGCACCTTGCAGGCGCCTTTGGGGGGCCGCGGGGGTCTGTAGTAGAACTCAGGCAAGCTGCCCTTTTCCACCTCTTGCCATTCGTATTTGCCCTCTAGGGGCCTGTGATTCTGAAAATCAAAATTCCACTTGCGCTGGCTTGCCTCTTCCATGTCTCGGCAGTGCTTCTCCAAGTCCCGGGTTAACTCTTCGTGATTCACGGGGCCGAAAAGGTTTCTGCAGGCGGAGGGCTTGGGGTACTCCGCCTGTCTGGCGTCCATCCGCTCCAAGCTCGGGCTCCCGTTAGACACTCGTACGTTTGACATCTTCCTCCCAGGTCTTTACGACCGCCTCTCGCGCGCTCTCGGAAAACAAAACCGAACAAAACAAAACGCCCCGACCCAGCCCGAACTCCACTTATAAAGCCTGCGACTGCCCTGGCAGCCAAGAGAAACAAACCCCAACAAGTAACTGGCGCGTCAGGAGCGCGCTAGGTCTGGGGAGGGGGTGAGGGCCAAGCAGCCCGAAGTCTCCGCGGATCAAGTGTACCAGCGAGCGGGAGGGCGGGGAGGGGAGGGGAGAGGCGAGAGGCGGGGGCGGCAAAGGCAGTCCAAGTCCAGGCTGGTGCAAGCCCGCGCGTCCCGCGAACCGAGCGGCTCTCCAAACCTTTCCGGCGTCGGAGTCGCGGAGGGGCGAAAAAGTGGGGAGAGGGGAAGGAAAGAATAGCACCCCGAAAAGACGAGCCCCCTTTTCTTAGTTGCCCAATATGGCGGTGGAAGGGAGGCTGACGAAGAAGAAAATGATTGACACTGCAAGTCTATTTAAACAGAGGTGGAGATCCATTGGTCGCAGCGCCGGGAGCCGCCCCGCCGAGGCTGGCGAGCGCGGCCTTAAGGTGGCCCCGGCGCGATCCCGCCGTCTCCCCGCCTCCCCGAGCGCGCCGACTCCGTGAGCGCCGCCGGGAGATTGGCTGGTCGCGTGATTGGTGTAGGTGTACCGCTGCCAACAAACCTGCTCCGGCTGGCCTCGGAGAAATTAAAAATAAGACAAACAAACTAGCCAAACGGCTGGAAAGGTGGGGAGGGGCCGGGGTGGCGGGGCCTTGGGTTCTGCTCCCGGTGCAGTGCTGACGGGCGCGTAGCGGCTCCCGTGTCTCCCGCGCCTCCTGGGAAAACGGAGGGCTGGACCAGTTGATCTCGAAGGTTGCTGGCAGCTCGTTGTGCGCCTCGGTGGCGATCTTGTTTTCCCCGCACTGCGGGCAGCTGGGGGGCGGAGGCAGACGTTGGGGTCTCTGCCCGCAGCTGGGCTCTCACCCGCTAGCCCAACTTACAGCACTGCGGGGGAGGCGGGGGAAATACAAGCTTGTGCGCCTGGGGGCCCCCTGCCTGCGTGCCTTAGCTGGGGTGCACAGTGGTTAGCTCGCCCTTAACCTAGAAGTCTCAGTTATTCTAGGGGAGACGGTGGGTTTAGGGAAGAAGCCAAGGAGAACGTCTTTCTACAAACTAGCCTGGAGTAGGGGCAGCATTTATTAATAATCTGAGCCCAAGCTCTCCCTCAATAAAAATAAGCTTTCAAGATGAAAAACTCGACTGGTCTCCCAAGTCCCTAATAAACTTTGTAGCTGTCTCAGACACATTGAGTTTTCAAAGGCGAGATTGCAGCCCTGGCCCAGGTTCTTGCTGCCGAAGCGCACGGTTAAGGCAACTGACAGGAGCTGCGTGTGGGAACTCGTCTCCTCTTTGTATTTTTCAGCTCTTTCCCGGCTTGTAGCAGTTTCCTCTACCTGAGTCCCACTGCTAACTACGACGGCGCCTTCCTCCCTCCACCTTCCTCGCCAGACCCACCTCCCAACCACAACATTCAGGTGCGAGTGAATGCTTGCAGAGGGCAGTGGTTGACGGGTGAAAATAATCTCAAAATCCGGATTATGAAGTGATGCATAAAACCACCACAGCCATGTCTTCGTGACTGAGTGTGCAGGCATCTCTCTGCTCCCCTTGGCAACTTGAAATTTACCTGTGAATATCGCCTTGAGCACAGTGGAAGGAGTTAAAACAGTTTGGGCAAGGCTGTTACATTTCAGATCTCAGTGGGCCTTCGACTGCCACCCCCACCCCACCCCAGTACATATAATCTTGGTCTGGGCCAAGTTATTGCATTTTCCTGGAAACTAATCTTCACTTCAATAGTCCACAGCAGCAGTGCATCTTGCTACAGATGTCTGATTTTTAACTTTTCTTAACCACATATTGTTTGTCAACTCTGTGTGCCCGCCTCACCTCACACACAGCAGTGTTAGAGTTAGGAGAGACCTCCGCAACCCTGCGGGTCACCTTCTTCTTTTTACCACTGAGGAAACTGAGACTCAGAGAGTTCCTGTCCAGGGACACAGATCCAGTGTGTCGCAGAGCAAGGGTTAGGCGCAGGTCTCCTCTTTCAGGCGGGTTGATTTTGTTTTTTTCCTACCTAATGGTCCCAACTGCTTCAGGTTCTGGTCAGGATTCACCTGTGCTGTAACCTGCAGGTCCTTCTCTCTTGCAAGTGATTCCAAATGGCTCCTTCTCTTGTCCTGGGCTGCCTGCAGATATTTCCTTGATGTGGCCTGTGTTCACTGATACTGAACGGCAACTGTCACTGGTCTTCGGGGTCACTACCCACTAGTTCAACTAAAATGCAGGTTCCAAAGGGACAGGGGTGGTAGCCAGGGAGCAGTGCTGGAGGCAGTGCTCAGTCCTTGTTTCAAAGTTAGGACTTCCTACCTGATGGGAAATACTTCACCTGGGATCAAAGTGGGTGGTCTCATCTCTATTTTTCTACACTTGATGCCTCCCCTTAATTTATTAGATTGGAGAAGAGGGGGAGAGGGACAGGACGCTTGGGATAGGCCTAAGTACCACAATTTATAGCCCATCCCTGAAATTAGATCATTGTGTCGAAATTTTAAAATAATTGCTAGACTACACAGGAATCCTGTTATACATAAGCATATAGTCACATGCATTAATACACACACTACCAACGATATGTAAATGGAATACTCTAGAGTGTTACACCTTGCCGCAGAGTTTTCATTTTATTTGTGGACTTGATATACTAGCTAAAAATAGAAAAGTAATACTTCTATCCCCTTTACACTCTGAATCTTTCTTCAGTTAATATGTAGGAGCACCATTTTGTTGTTCGGTTAATCTTGAAAAGTAAACGAGTCCCAGTCCCGCCACCGTCAGGCGTCTGGCTGCCAGCAGAAAAGCTGTCTGTGCTTACATCGACCTTGCTGTGATCTGAAGTGTTTTGTTTACAGCCAAGGCACTGGAGAACTCTACGGCAAATAAAGAGAAGGCAGGCGTCTGCTGTAGTAGCGGCGAAGCGTGAAAAAAGTACTGTGGGTCCTGGACCGAACAAGGAAGGAAGGTGGCGACCAGAGCGCCATCCTCCTGCGGGAAGTAGGCGACTGCAGGAGAGTCAAGTGGGCGGGAACATTTCGGATAAACAGTGTAAAGGCGGAGCCTGCGTAGGAGACAGACAGTTCCTTTCTGCACTATTCTACAGTGGATTCTGCTTTCCCCAGACCCTAAATCTAGTAGTGGGTGATGTTTTTGTCGTTTTTACTCCTGGTAGGTCCCTGGTAAGAGCTGAAACCTGTTACAAAAACCACCCCAAATCTGTGTCCTTCACAAGCTGAAGAGAGAGGCAAAGACCAAAATAACTTAAAAGAAAACACCTGTGTGGTAGACCGTGTCCAAAAGTGGCAGGGCCAGCGGCCTCCCAGCTGCAGTCCTCAGCGGGAAGCTGTGGCAGTCCCGATGCTTTGCCCAGTTGTCCCTCCGTTGCCCCCACATAACTTTAATCCTTTCTCAAGGATGCTTATAATGAGAGAGTTTTCGCTCAATTTCATTATTCTTCTAAGCCGACATATTTTTTTAGAATTTGGAAATTTCAGGTATCTGTTGCTGACACTTTTCATTCAATTTAACAAATATTTATTGAACACCTCTATTTAATTCTTACTCTCTTTCAACAAATATTTATTGGTTGTCTTCGATATGGCAGGCATTATCCTAGGCTCTGGGGATACAGAAGTAAACAAACAGATTTAAACTAGGATGAAGCTTACATTCTACCAGGGGAGACAGAAACACAATGAATGAAGAAAGTACATATTATGTAAGGAGGTGATGTGTGCTCTGGAGAAACAATAAGGAGGGGAGAGGGAAAGAAAATGTTGCAAGGGTCCCAATGTGTATAAAGTGATTGGGGAAGGCCTCATTGAGAAAGTGGCTTTGGAGAGAAGCCCTGAGAAATTGAGAAAGCAAGCCATGCAGACATCTGGGGAAAGAGTGCCCCAATAAAGTGAACAGCAGATGCAAAAGTTTTGAGGTGGGATCTTGTCCGTGTTTGAGGAACAGCAAGGAGCAACAGAAGAGTGGTAACGAGGACATTTGATCGCATAAGACCGCGTAGGCCTGTGTTGGGTTTCTGTCATTGACTGAGTGACATGGGAAACCATGGAGCATTAGGAGATCTTAAGCAGTGGAATAATATGATCTCACCACATGTAAAGTATTCCCCAAGGCTTTATTCTCAGCAGCTTGGGTGAAAGGATGACTAAGTCACAATCCCTGTCTTTAGAGTGTATGCAGTCTACATGGGGAGATCATTATGCACACAAAAACTAGAGGTAGAACGCAATTCATGGAACACAGTACAATGATGGAGTACAAAGGAGAGGGAAAGAGGAAGACTTCATGAAGGAGGTCAGGTTTTTGAAGTCAGGTTTCGAAGAATGAGAAAAACGTCAAGAAGATTATAAGGATGTACTGGTAGGGGTGGTCATTGTGGGATGGGCTCAGACAGAGACAGGCCAAAGCTGGCATGATCAAAAAAATTCTGTTTTATTCCTAAGGAATGGGAACTCATATCGCTTTTGGTGGTGAAAATAACGTGATCGCTGTCCAAGTTTGTCTCCTGAACAAAGAGCAAACTTGGGCCTTGAGGGACAGTCTCTTGGGACATAGCAAAATGAAAACCTAGTAGACAGCCCCAATATGGTGCTACTCCAAAGGGAGCTGAAAGTTGGGCAGAGTACAGGTGTGAGGCAAGAAGGCAGAAGCACTGGCCGAGAGACCATGAGATGGTCTGGAACAAAGAGAAGGAGGCAGTCCGGAGTGATGCCCAGACCTACAAAGACATGGCTGCAGATGCTTTACGTGTGGTGCGTGGTCTTGACGGTGAGTGGAGATGACTATTAACGTGCTCAAGCTGCCTTGGACAGATCTTTGTGTTCAGAAGCGGCACCTGACATCATGTTTGATCTCCACAGGACCACAGTTGTGAGACAAATGCTATTATCCTCTCCGGCATAGGAAGCCCTGGGAGAGAGAGGGCGGAGTGTTCCAAAGCCACAAAAGAGAGTAGAAATGGCACTAGGCTGAGCGTGCCTGCTCTTCTGAAGCTGAGTCCACAGTGGTGATCCTTGTAGAAGATGCAATGACTTGGTGGGTTTGCAAATGATTTGGAGGCTTCATTGGCGCAATTCACCGAATATTCATAAAGGGAATGTCCAGGGGAAAGTGAGATTCAAATTCCTGGAAAGAAAAATATTGTCTTTGAAAGAAACTGGATTCAAGAACGGTTTAAAGTGGATCTATCTTCTGGAGTCAGACCTTACAGAAAAAAAATGCATTCGGCATTTTCACTTGGAAAGAAGTCTTCATTTTCTAGTAAAATGTATTAAGAAAATGCAGATTTATCAGTATTGCTGGTTCCATAGGAAATACATAATAAGAAGTAAATAGTAAAACCTGGACTATTGACCATACACGTGATTTAATTTCTACAATTAAAACATAAATGGACAGCTCCTGTGACTAAAATTTAGAGTTTGGAACAATGAACATATTTACCACCAAATTCACTATTTTTAACTAAATTCTATTCTTTACATTGAATAAACATGAAGGAGAAAAACTCCATTGGTTCTGATCTCAGTCTTCAGTTTACACAAACTTACCCCTAAAAAAAATACTGCAAACTGCCCATTTTCTGCTTCTGTCTACTCTATGAATAATACTTCACATGAATATTTGTTAATTCTTTCATTCATTAAATTTTTAATGAGCCCTTCCCAGATGCCAAACTCTCTGGGGACAGACACAGCAGAAAACAAAGATAGCCAAAGTCCCTGCTTTCAAGGAATAGAGCTTACATCCAAGTGGGGAAAGCACATAATACACAAATCAATACCCATAGTATGTCATGTTGTTGTAAGTGCCAAAAGGGAAAACTAGCTGAGTGTACACAGGGTAATGAGGGCAGATGCTATATGAACAGAAAAGGACTCTCTGATAAAGGACATTTGACTGGAGGCCTGAATGAAATGAGGGCATGGACCATGTAATTTTCTGTGTTCCAGAAACAGAACAAGTAGGGACTGAGAGGTAGGAGATGGAATCAGAGAAGAAGTAAGGGCCCCAATCACAGGCATGTTATAAGCCATGGTGAAGACTTTGAATGTTATTCTGATCAAGGTAAGCCATCGTTGAGCAGAGTTTTTATCTGACTTTTGCTAACTTTTGATCACTTTGACTGCTGAATGGAAAGTACTTCAAAGAGGCAAGAAAGCAGTAGGGAGACAAGTTAGCAGACCATTGAAGTAATCCAAAAAGAGGTCCTGCTGTCTCAAACCAGGGCAGTAGCAGTTTAGGTAGAAAGAAGGGTAGCATTGATAGATGAGTGTTTAAGGATACAGCCAACAGGGTTGATGGAAGGGTTGGAAATGGAGAGTGAGTATGAGAGAGAGCAGTCTATGACGACTCCAAGGCTCGTTGGCCTAAGCAACTGATAAAGGTATGGCTATTTGTTAAAATGGGATTGACAGAGGGATGAACAAATTTTGCTTTGAATGTGTTAAGTTTGAGATAGATATCCATGGACATCTAGAGATGTTGTACATATGAGTCTGGAATTCAGGGCAGAGAATTTTGTGTTGGAGATACAAATTTGGACATGTTCAGCATTTAGAGGATGCTAAAGCCATGGGACTGGGTAAGATCACCCAGGGAGTGAGGCAAAGAAGTGAAGAGGCCTGAACAGCAAGCCTTAGAGCACTACCACTTGTAGAAATAAAGAAGGTGGGAACTATCTAGGCTAAGCAGACTGGAAAGGAGCCACTAATGGAGTGGAGGAGAGCCAAGAGAGCTGACTCTGAAACCAAGTAAAATAAAAGTGTTTCAGGGAGGAGAAAGAGATCAGATGGTTCAAATGCTGCTGATTGGGTTAAGTAAGCTGAAGACTGAGAAGTAATCATTGGATTTGGCCATGGAGGTCATTGGTGATCTTGATAAGAGTAGTTTTGGTAGAGTGGAGGATACGAAGGCCTGACTGGGATGGACTGAAAAAGAGAGTCATGTACATGCATGCTGTGTACCCACATGAATAAAGTGTGCACACATAACAACTAGTCTAAACAGAGAGTATCTAGGTTCTAATATCAGGAAACCAGTCTGGAAGCAGGCCAGGGGTGAGGTCTGGGCATTAGCTAGCTGATGGGGAAGTGAGCACATTGAAAAGGTAACTATCTTCTCTCCTTGTTTCATTGTGTGTTTTCATATTGCTTCCTTAAGTATCTTTTCTTAACATTGTACTATATTTCATTCCTAATTTTATTAAACATAAATTTATACAATTTAATAATTGCATAATACATAATACATTTAAACTATTAAATTTATTTTAAAAATAAATTGCTAAAAATTGTCATATTAATAAATTACCTCAAATCTCTTTGAAGGGAATCACTTGGAAAATGCGCTAAGAATTAGCATTGAATTAGCTTTGCTTGTGAGTCTCAAATTTCAACTGGCTCATGTTCTGCTTTGAAAATTCACTGTAGAACAGTATCCCTGTTCCCGCCATAATAGACTGTGTAAACTTTTATTATAAATCCTTGCATAGTAAGAGGACAATAAGTTACATTTCCATTTATTCTTGACAAAAAGCCTTTCCTGATGCTGTCATAAAGGTATTCTCCAAACCTCAATAATCTGCTTAGGGTCTTCTGATATCAGCGGGCCAATGATATCTCCAGTGTCAACTGCAATTTACAATTTTTTCCTTTTTCCTTAATTTGGGATTATAATTCTGATCTAGAATGTTCCAGAATAGTTTTTCTTCCCTTCCTTTATTACAGAAACAGAGACATCCAGTATATTTAGGCCCTCTGCGGCTACATGAGGACAGAAGATGGAATTCCCACCAAAGAGCATTCGTGAAGCCGGAACATAATTGTCCTGCTGAGCTGTTTAAACAGCACAGGAGGGCAGCACAGGGCCAGAACTGTAAACCCTAATCCTGCAATATTTCAAACTGCAGCCATATTTATAATCTACTTTTCTAAATGCATACACAGTTTTAATCCCCACCAAATTTAACTGCATTCCAAATCTGCATAGATTCTACCTATTAAACATTTCAGATCATTTTCATACATCACTCACATTATAATCTGAATCTAACATTCATTCTATCATAGCAGAGTGTTTTAACAATTGTCTGTACAGTGAAAGAAAGTGAGGAAATATAAACAGAGATAAAAGTTGACTGGTCTATGGTCACTCACAAGTAGGTGCAAATTCAAGATAACAACCTAAATCTGATCATTTTCTACTAAACCTAGCTCTTTCAGAAAGATACCCTCCTACCAACACATACACTGCCTCTATGACATATTTGCCTTGACTTCAGATATAAATCTACAGTCTTTAAACATTTTTTTGTATTTTCCAATGAGGCCAATTTTAATCCCCTAAACAAAACTAATGCAAAATAGGTAGTGACCAATAGATTTTGGCAAATACATACATTCCAGTGAAGATCAAAGAGATAGCCGCTACTGCATTCTATTGGGTTGGCCAGAAAATTCATTTGTTTTTTTCTGTAAGAGGGCTCTAGTAGTGCTTAGTTGTCTTTAACTGTATTTGAAACAATTTTGTTAGCTTGTATTGTGACAGCTGTCATCACCTTACATTTTTAAAAAACTTATCAAAATTGGTGAATTTTTGTGTAGCCATTTTGGTATCGAAGATGGAACAAAATATGCAACATTTTTGGCATATTATGCTTTATTATTTCAAGAAAGGTAAAAATGCAATTGAAACACACAAAAAAAGGTTTGTGCAATGTATAGAGAAGATGCTGTGACTGATTGAATGTGTCAAAAGTGATTTGCGAAGTTTCATGCTGGAGATTTCTCGCTGGATGATGCTCCAAGGTCAGGTAGACCAGCTGAAGTTGAAAGTGATCAAATCAAAACATTAACTGAGAACAATGAACACTTATACCATGTGGGAGATAGCTGACATACTAAAAATGTCCAATTCAATTAAGTTATTGGTGAAACGGAAAATGTGTCTTTTATTTTTATGGGGAAAAACCCAAATGGACTTTTTGGCCAACCCAATATTAGGTGTCCTAGAGATGACAGTCATGGAACCCATTAAGTCTACAGCTCCTTTCAAGAGAAAGTGCCCCATCCCCTTACCACACCACATGGCATAAGCTCTTGACCAAGAGCTGTGATTTCTGAGGGGCCTGGTACAGAAAGCTCTGCCCAAAAGAAAGAAGATGGTTACTGGCCAATCCAATCTTACATTCTCAAGAACTAGAACTGGGAAGTACAGTAAGGACCAGAGGGTCATAGTAAAAGAGAATAAACAGTGCAGAGAAAAGACACATAGGGACCGGCAGAGTCACCGTGTGCTGGAATGACAGGCAAGGGACTTCCAGGCAAAGGTATCTAGAACTCCCAACATGCCAAATGAACTTTTGATTCCTAGTTACATGTGACCCTTTTAAGGCCCCACAGTTTGGCTTTCCGTGGTCTAAGGACTTGGCAGTAATGGCTAAGATTCCTGTCATACATGTGAACACACATATCACACATTTCACACCTTACTAAATTTTAGTATCGTATTGAACATAATAAAAAATTCAGAGGCTGTTTTTGTTTGTTTTTGTTTTTTAGATGAAGGCTGTGAATGATGCTCCAAGCATCCAGGGCCTTTGGAATTTCACACATCCATACATTTTCTCTACTTAATGTCATGCTCCCTAAACATCTCACCTTCTGTCACAAATTAAAGTCTTCACATTCATCATTTAAAACCTCACAAATAGAATCCAATAAAATTGCCAAATTGTCAACATCTATGTTTTTCTCTAACACTAAGGCAGGGTTGTCAAACTAATTTTCACCAGGGGCCATATCAGCCTTGCAGTTGCCTTCAAAGGGCCGAAATAATTTTAGGACTGTATACATGTAACTATTCCTTAATTGTTAGGAGTTGAAATTACCTCTCCCCTTTTGAAGGAAACCATGAAGCTGATGTGGCCCCTGGTGAAAATGAGTTTGACACCCCTGCTCTAAGGTAAAGATCCAGGTTTAGCCAAATCTACCTGTTACTTAATGTTCTTTTTGAGCATATTTAAATGCATCATTAGAAATTTCTCCATAAAGGTACGTTTTAAAAACCAGCTTGTCTGCCTTGTTTTCAAATGCATCCAGCCATATCTATAACAAAGTTTCAACCTATCTTCTCATCTGAAACTGTCTTTGAAGGGAACTTAAAACCATTTTTAAAAATTTGCTTGTTGGTTTGTGCTTTTTCTGGCCACGGCTTCTAGAGTCACCTCTCTTTTTAGTTTCAAAATTTGCATGGTTGCCATTTTTTTTAACCTGGCTCCAAGAACCAGTCATAATCAGGCAGGTATTGCTCGAGGTTGTCTTCAAGTTTAGGCCTATTTGCATCTTCACCATAAGAGTCTGTGTTTTACCTAAGGCCCTAAATACTGCCTCCGCTTTGGGGTTTGCTGTTGCTGCTCATCCCTTCGTAGTCATGGTTAGAGTGGTACCTTCCCCTTCGTCAAGTCTGCTAGATCTCGTAGGACAGGTCCGTTAAGGCAACAATTACTGCGTGTTCAAAGTTTTCACAACCGTTCCTATTTTCACTGGCTTCAGACTTACACGGAAACTGTCCTGTTCTCAACCTCCCCTCGGGGTCCTGGATGAAAACATGATTTTCATTACGAGTTCCACGTCAAGACCGCAAACGCCGGGGCTCCGAAAGCCCGACGGGTCTCCGGAGTCAGTAAACAAACTCCTGCGCAGGCGCACTGGCAGCTGGAGGTTAGACTACTTGGTGGGTAGCCAACTGGATTTTTAGTAAAGTGCAAGAACAGAACTTTGTGCCCTAAGGTGATAACCTGGTTGGCTTTTTCTCTTTCTTTCTTTCTCTCTTGACATATTTCGGGCTATTGTCCCCGAAGAACTTATGCGGCCCCGGGGGGCTCGCAGCGAAGCCCTTCGAAGAATTCCTCCGCCCCAGGAACTGCCACTAGCGGGTCGGCTAGTTACACTCGCCTCATTTGTTCTCCCTGCCGACTCTAGATCTTTATTTTATTTGACTGCAACACTAATTCATCCGGGCTCTATTTAAAAACAAAACAAAACAAGTCTCACCAAAAAAAAAAAAACCCTTCCACGCCTCGGATTCCCGAAACCTCGCGATATCTGCCTGCGCGAAAAGCGGATCTCCACGCCCCCGCGCCCCGCCCCCAACCCCACCCCGGGCCTGGGGACGTTTGCGCCTGCGCTGGACTAATCGTTTTAGCGCGAAAAATTTCAAAACTTTATGGTTGGGTATAGCCAACCAAATTTGGCCCTCGAAGAAGATCGGTCACGTTGGTCCGGTGGATGCAAGTACACAACACTACGTCCTCCGAGAATTTGCAATCGTGACTCCACTTGCCGGTGTGGTCGTCCCTTCCTCCCGTTTCTATGTTTGGCTATGAACTCTTGTGAGCAGGAAGTTACAGCCAAGCAAGCAGTGGAGGACTGGGCATGGCAGAGCCGATCAAAGGTTTAAAATAGGGATAATGAGTTCTGTGAGTGGAAGGATAACTGGATGCGACAAAGGGATAAATGTAAGGAGTCTAGAATTTTTTATTTTTTATTTTATTATTTTACTGGAGGCCAAGAGAGGATTTGAGTGTGAACTAAGGTAATGCAGTGGGAAGGAGATGGGAAATTTTGAGAGGTAAATTAAGGCTGTAGCTATGCAGTACAACCAAGAGGTGAGACTAAGAAGATAAAGCTGCCGGCCATAGAGGATGTTTTCTTAAAACAGTGTAAACCTGTGCATGTTTGTAAACAGAAAGGCAGAAATGCCACACATTCAGTCTATGATGTGTAAGGTGAAAACTGGGAGATCCGTAAGTGTGGAACAAAGGAGCATTCTAGAAGCCATAGTTCTGGGCAAACTGCCCTTGGGATTAGCAAGAACAATTACAGTAACTAGAGTCAGAAATTTGGGAAATGTTTTGAGAGAACTGACTAATGTGACCTCTTTCTCAGGATACAGGGGACACCTGCACAAGCATTGGATTTTGTCCTGCAACATCTTACAGGTGCCATCCAACACCTAAAGTGTTCCCTCCCAATGGTGCCCTTGGTCCCTACCACCTTCCACAAATCCCATACCTCAGCCAGAATGAAATGTGGATTTTATGGAAAGACATGGTTGAAATTTAGCTACCAAGTTACTTAGATGTACCACTGGCACATTACAAAAGTACATACTTCCAGCCTCTAGCCTCTCAGGTCACTAGCTAGAAGAGTCCATCTTGATATTGGCAGCAGTCTTAGGCAGCTTAGCCAGTATATTTTGATTCTTCGTGTACTGTCTGGAGTACAAAGCAGAGGATGCTGATGGAGTACATAATTTTATTAGACCAGCAAAAAAGTAGCTTTTAAGTAAGCAATACAACCACAGGATTTAAGCTAGCAGATTCAGAATGGAAGTATTATACTTCAGTAAAGACCCAGACATGATAGTTCCCTATCAAGAAGTTCTGCATGGAGCACTTCACTTCATTTTGACACCCTAAAGTATAGCCTAGCATCTGGGCTATATGTGTGGAGTTCATGAGAAAATGTTGCAGGAAAAATCCATGGATACAATAGGATAGGATTTCAGGGGTAAAGCCTGGGTTTCTTGTTTTAGGGAGTGGGATCATCCAGCTGTAAGAGGCATGACACCTCAGTGTCATGGTGTCACAGAAAGTGTGTGGAGCTGGGAATTAGACCTGAGGTTTGACTCTTGGATCTGCCAATCACTCTGTGTGACCTCTCTAAAGTCTTAGTTTCTGTTTGTACAATAAGGATAACAGTGTCTACCTCACAGGATGAAATGAGGTACTATTGAAAAGGCAACATGAGTTAGCAGCATAGAACTTGGTATGTAGTATATGATCAACAAGTGAGATGGCATTTATGCATGCCATCTACCCATCAAATTGAATGCTCTACATAGCATAGGTCCATCTCTGTTTAGAGAGGCTTAAGACTGGTTCTCTACCTTGACTGCATGTTAGAATCACCTGGAGAACTTAAAAAAAGTCTAATGCCCAGGCTTCATCCTAGACCAATTAAAAAATAATTTCTGGGAGTGGACCCCAGAGATCAGTATTTTTTAAAGCTCTTCATTTTGCTCCCTTGTACCAAGGTTGAGAACCACCGCTTTAAGAGTTCCCTTTAAGAAGAAGGAGGAAAGAATTAGACCTGTGGTATGAGACCACCTGATCTGGATAACTGTATATTTGAAAAATTTCTGAAGGAACAAAGGCCAGGGCTTGACATGCACAGATGAGTGGCACATAGTGAACTATATATATTCAGAAGATAGACCACTATAAGAGGACTTCCAGTCAAGATGGTAGTATAGGCAGACATGGCTCACCTCTTCACAAAACCACATCAAAATTGCAACTAAAATATAGAGCCATCAGAAATTGAGTTGAATGGAAGTCTGACAACTATGAAATTAAATAAATCACATCCATCCAGACTCGTAGGAGGGACATGGGCTGGAACAGGCTGGTTCCACACCCACTGTGCGGTGGATAAAAAATCCAGGAGGGATATTTCAGGAGTAAGGAGCCCCAGTTCCACATCAGGCTCCCCAGCCCAGGATTCCAGTGCTGGGAAGATAAGTCTCCATTACTTCTGTCTGCAAAACCCAGTGGGGATTGAGTTGGTAGAAGAAACTTCTGGAGCCCCAAGCAGTTCCTTTTAAAGAACCTACACATGGACTCACCTATTCAGACTCGCTCCCTCTAAGCTCTGGTGTTGGGAACTGCCCTGCCTGGTTTCAGAAGCTGTTGGCAGGGGTGCTGCCTCTGCCCCATTTTACTTCACCCTGCTTGGCCCAGGGCGGTTGACCGGTTAGCCAATGATGGGTAAGATTCCTCAAGGAGGGGATGACCTAAGACAGGCATGGTCATGAAGGGGCCCTCAGGAAGGGACTGGGGGCGGGGAGGCTATAGAAAAAGGGGGTGATGGACCCTCACCCCTCGGATTTGACATAGCCTGAGTCCTCATTCTGTCTGCGAGAAGTCTCCTAATCTCTTGGCTGCCTTACTTCCCCTGCCTGACTTAAGCCTGAAACAATGACAGAGGCCAGTTCAATCCCGTGCTGGAACGGGCAGGTTCCCGGGGTGATCAGGCCTAAGAAAGAATACGTAAAATCCTGTGAAATCCGCTTTGCTAAGAAAGCCCTCAATTTTCTGATAAGGGTCCAAGCATGAAATGAGTTTGTTTCCTGAAGTTTTATAGCCCGTTAGCTAACTGACCCTGACTCAGAATAAGCCCTTATAGTTCCTTGTATGTTATCCATTGTTTGATCCTTACTGCCTGACAATGATTGATGAGCTTTACCTGTATTCCTATGCAAATTGAACCCAATAAAAGCCCATTGAGGAACAGGCTCCTGGCCCTTCTCCTTTGGAGATTGGCCACCTTTCCTCCCCAAGCAGATCATGTCTTGGTAGACTTATTTTCATCCATGGTGGATGGAGAGCCCTGAGGGTGGAATGCCCCCCACACTCTGGCACTGGAGTAGCAGCCTGAAAGTTACCAGTGGTATACAGGGAAAAACTAAAGTGTCTGGCATCAAGGTGAAAAGGCCATTGTCCCTCTTCTGAGCCCTCCTCCCACAGAGCCACTGAGCCAGCAACCTAGTGCTATATCTGAGACCCCATCAACCTGTATTTGACCCATCTTGGAGATACCCAGAGACTCTGCCCCATCCAAGCTGCTTTTCCATATGAATGGCTGGTCTTGGCTCATGCTACACAACCCCCTAAATCCTCTCAAACAAGCAACAGGTGGCTTCAGTGAGCCCCAGGCCTAGCACTAGTAGCAGCCAGCCTAGATTCACAGCTTGGCTTCACCTGGGAATCTAACCAAGCCCAGCACAAGTAGCAGCCATCTCAGATTGCTCTATAGCTCAGGCAGGGTAGCCCCAGGCAAGACACAGGTCGGGGCTGACCATGATCCGCACCACCCAAGAAACCCCTGGGCAAGGGGACCTAGTGGACAGCTACAGACCATGTCAGAGCACCACCACCCTGCCCCTGCACAGCTGATCCTCCATGGATGGTAGAGGCTGGTGGAGTAGTCACAGCCAATTATTGCAACTGACTGGCCTGAGTAAATCCCTCCCATTGATCTGCCAACAGCAGCCAAAGCCAACTATAAGAGGAGGGTGTACTCAACCCACATGAAGGGCACACCTTGAGTACCCCACTTGGCGATAGGGGAGGCTGTTCCGCTGGACCCTACAGGACTCCTACTACATTAGGCCACTCTATGAATACATGGAGTCAAAGCCGCTCTATCTAATATATAGACACAAATACAGGGAGGCTACCAAAATGAGGAGACCAAGAAACATGGCCCAAATGAAAGAACAGATCAAAACTCCAGAAAAAGAGGTAAACAAAATGGGAATAAACAATCTATCAGATGCAGAGTTCAAAACATTGGTTATAAGGATGCTCAAGGAACTTAGAGGGGACTTCAACAGAATAAAAGAGATCCAGTCAGAAATGAAGTACACACTAATTGAAATAAAGAACAATTTACAGGGAAACAACAGTAGAATGGGTGAAGCTGAGAATCAAATCAATGATTTGGAACATAAGGAAGCAAAAAACAACCAATCAGAACAACAAGAAAAATCCAAAAAAATAAGGATAGTATAAGCAACCTCTGGGACAATTTCAAGAGGTCAAACATTTGCAACATACGGGTGCCAGAAGGAGAAGAGAAAAGAGCAAGATGTTGGAAGTCTAGTTGAAAAAATAATGAAAGAAAACATTCCTAATTTGGTGAAGGAAATAGACATACAAGTACAGGAAGCACAGAGAATCCCAAACAAGATGGGTGCAAAGAGGCCCACTCCAAGGCACATCTTAATTAAAATGTTAAAGTTTAAAAATAAAGAGAGAATCTTAAAAGCATCAAGAGAAAAGAAGTTAGTTACCTACAGGGGATTTCCCCTAAGACTGTCCGTTGATTTCTCAAAAGAAACTATGTAGGCTAGAAGGAATTGACAAGACATATTCAAAGTCATGAAAGCAGGGACCTACAGCCAAGATTGCTTTAGCCAGCAAAGCTATCATTTAGAATCGAAGGGCAGATACAGAGCTTCCCAGATGAGAAAAAAACTCAAGGAATCATCATCACCAAACCATTATTATATAAAATGTAAGGGGACTTATTTATGTAAAGAAGAACATCAAAACTATGAACAATAAAGTGGCAAAGAATACAATTCTATCAACAATTGAATCTAAGAAACAGACTAAGCAAACAGGAAGAACAGAGAAAGAATCATGGATATGGAGAGCCTGAGATGGAAGGGGGGCCTGAGGGTATGTGTGAGGAAGTGAGGGGATTAAGAAGTACCAGTAGGTAGTTACAGAATAGTCATGGGGATATAAAGGACAGTATAGGAAATGGAATAGCCAAAGAACTTACATGCACGACCCATGGACATGAACAATGGCATGGGGTATTGCCTAAGGGAGTGGGAAGTGCTGGGTGGAGGGGGGCAAAAGGGGAAAATTGGGATGACTGTAAAAGTGTAGTCAATAAAATGTAAGTTAAAAATAAAAAGAAGATAGACCAATATAATAAGTTTGTGGTAAGTATCCAGATTTGAGAAAGGTCAGTGACAAAGTCATTAACACAGGTTCCAGGGATATATAGGATGTTCTGTAGAAATGAGGAATTTGAACCTAGATACCTTGATCTAGCATGGGCAACATTGATGATGATGTCTTTATTGCTTTACCACATGGTGAATCTTGGGCTCTAAGCAGGCCTAAAGGCAGTAGAGGGGTGGGGTGAACTTTTACAACCTTCTCTGCTCCATTGGTTGGGAAGAAGCATCAAGACATAATTAAGTGTATGCATGTGGATGTTCTTCTCCAGTGGGATGGTGCATGTGGGAAAACATGTACAGGAGGTCATTGATGATGAAGCCTCTTCTCAACCAATCAGGTTTGAGGTAGGTGCTCTAACTACCCAAGTGGTGTTTTGGTATTAGCAGATGAGAAAGGTGAGGTTCAAGTCTGTTTTTGTAGACTTTTAGTGAAAAAATCTTTTGGAATAGGAGAGATGGCATAGAATTTGAGCTTCTAAGAACAAGGTTCTTTCTGGTAGGTCAACTCTGGTTTCCAGGAATATAACTAATTCAGAAGTTGAATCCACTTCAGTCATTGGATGTCTAGACCCAAATGAGGCAGCAATGGCCAGGAAACCCACCACATAGGGTAACTTGTCTCTAATTGGGTTCCTTTTCTCGAGAAGCACATTTGTTTGTTTAGCAAGTGAATTGGTGAAATGACTAAACATTGTCTCCTGGGTGAGGAGACAAGGGATTTAGAGACTATGCAGAGGTCAATAATTAGAAGTTATGAAGTGGGTGAATAGCAGATTATGCAGAAATGTGGAGTGGAGTGGGGTAGAAGGATAAGAGACTCGTATGAGGAGGGAAAAATGCTGAGAGTTAGAAATAGAAAAATCCCACTTTAGTGACACTTTAGTTAAACTGTTATAAAAGCTTGTTAAAGTAGGAGTGCTGCCTGAGATCTTATGACAAAAACTATCAAAGACAGACCATGCTTATTTAACACACTACAGAAATATACCCAGAAAAAGTAGGTTTCTTATTTTTTCTAGAGTTTCACCTGTGTACTAGTTATCTTTTACTGCATAACAAAATACCCCAAAACTTAGTCACTTAAAACAATAATAAAAATTATCTCCTAATTTCTGTGGGTCAAGAATTTGGGAGCAGCTTAGCGGGGCAGCTCTGGGACTATAGTCAGTCACTAGACTAGGGCTGGAGGATCTGCTGTCAAGGTCATATTGCTTCATATTAGGCATAAAATTTCAGGTTATCCCACTATTAGCAATGTTAAATTTGGTCAATTGGTTAACACCCCACCCCAGACTCACCATTGAAAAAAGAAAAAATTTCCCTTGCAGTTTGTAAATAATCTATAAACAACCTGTTCCTGACAATCTATGATCTGATGGTTTGAATACCTTTGTAGTCTTTGCCTGAATCAGTTTTTTCACTGGGGTTGGCAAAAATGGCATTCTAATTATTCTGTTCTGCATTTATTAGCTGACATACTTCTGTAAAGGAGAACCTTCTTCTAAAGAAATGATTCTAATGAATCTTTCAGTGAACAATTGGGCAATAAGGTTTGCTTCTAGTTTTGTTTAAACCAATTAGAAAGATCCTGACTTTTTAAAGGATTTGTTACCAATTATTGGAGCTATTCACCAATATCACAATAGCATCCCCAATATTTTCAGTTGTCTCTTTGCTTGGCTCCTGGATTCTTAAATCCATGCAATGCACCACTAGAGGTAAAGGTGGATGAGAGGTTCAGCACTGAATGGTAGAACAGAAGAAAAAGTACTAGGTGGGAATCAAGAAGCAGCACAACGCCTTGACTGAACCAGTTCCCGGGAAGATCGGTTTTGGAAAGCATGCTTGTGGAAAGTGAGGGTCAAGAAATTAGTTCCCATAAAACTTGCCTGCGTGCTCTGGGACCCCTTAGAAAGTTTTTGCCTGCCCAGTCTGAGGACCTGCTCTGCAGGACCAAACACTCTGAACAACCTTTGGTTGATGACAAGGGAAGGCAGAAATAAGGCAATTTCGAGAATGGCTTTCAAAACAGTAGCCTGGATTTGAAGCTTTATTGTCTTCACGTACACTTCTGTTTTGAATTTCAGAAGCTGGATACTCCTTCCTTCCACTCCTTTTGTAAGATTTAAATGGAGCCATACTTCCTATCCCTAAGGCAAATTCATTCAGTAGGCAGAAGAATAAAAATCACTCAAATCATTTTCAAAATATTTCTCTAGCTACCTAAGTATTGTAGGGTTTTATGGGTTTGGATGGAAGACAATTGTCTCTTTATCTTCTTCCAAATGGCTAGGGATAAGTTTTGTGATTAGAAACAATATTTTTAACAGAATTAGTATTTATATAACATGCTTTGTAGCAGTTACTAGTAATATTCTGATTCCTTGTAAAATTATTTTATCATTAACCCATGATGTACACATGCAATCATTCTAAATAAATGAATAATTTGGACTTCTTTTTGGTCTCAAATAATTTAAAGCAATCTTTTCTATTTCTTCTATCAAAGGGCCATAGAAATTAATCATATCACATTAAATTGACAAGTTATTTTAGCCTAGTCCATGATTCATGATGCCGAATAGTATAGTATGGTGTGCTTATTCTGGAGTCAAGATTAGTTTCAAATCCTTGCTCTCACATGAACTAGCTGTGCAGTTTGGGGCATATTACTTATCCTCTCTATGCCTTAGTTTACTGGTCTGTAAAACAGGTATGTTAATAATAGCACCTGCCTTGTTATTTGATAGTAGGATTAAGTGACATCATGTGCCAAATACCTAGCACGTGATAAACATGAGCTATTTTGTCTTTGTTGTTGTTGTTGACTTAGAGGAAAGATGATATCTAAGTCACCCACCTTCTGGTTTTCTGACAGTTTCTTCAAACATATATAGCCTTCCAGATAAATGAATTTTCTGAAAGTGGCAAGTATTATAATTAACAGAGTTGAATTTCCCTGTGAGTTAGAAAAACTTTTCTAGTTAGAAAGACTAGAATTAACTGGACTCTTCTAAAATAAAAGGAGTAAGTATGTCTTAAGCTGTGGATGTTGAGCCAGGAAGGAACTTCAATTTCTTGAAAACATAGTCCAGCTCCCCTGTGCTACCTCTTCTCTTATAGTTTGCATTTCTGCACATTGCAAGTCAAGAATTTCTTTCCCCAAACATAAATATTCAAAATTGCCATAGTTAGGGTTCTGAGTTCAAAATAACCACTTATATACCAGTTGTATGAAACAAATATATACCTGGTTTAAATTTCTGATGTGGGTAGTCCAAATGTTATCCAAGGAATTAACCTTATTCATCAGATTTATTTTTATTGAAAATAATTTAGCAACTCACATTAAAGAATATTCTTCCATTCTCCTGTAAAACCGTAAAGCATTTAAAAATTGTTTCTAGTGTCACTGTCAAGTGTGAAGGTAAAGTCTTTCCCAGTGAAGTCTGTGGGACTTTGATAAATGGCTTCACAAAAGTCAGAAGTCCCAGCCTGAGCAGAAATCCTTTTCTCGTGTTCCTCCCACCCCTCGGTGACAGAAGTCCATGGTCATTCTGTGAAGTTGGCATTTCCATTCAGTTGCACCTAAACAGACTTTTAAGGAAAGAAGCTGTGGAGGATGGAGGGAGTTACCATCGCAGTGTCCATACTAATTCCCAGAATCCTTTCAAGGTTTAGGGTCGGCAACAATTCAGTAAGGAAAGGGCCCGCTAAGTCAATTTGGCTCTGAAAATGCTAATTGAAAGTCCTCCTCAGCGATTCAGCCCTTTTCCCTTTGCCTTTCTGTAGCCAGCTGGGTCCCATGGTGACTGGTTCTGAAAGAAATCATCCCCTTCAGCAGTTACCTAGCACCATGGCAACCGAGATGTCAGCAAAGCAGGGTAGAACCCCGGAACAAAACAGCTCCTACCCAGCTCCCTCCCTGCCACTCTGTTTCCACCCTGCCCAGGCCTGGGGATGGGGCTACAACATGCAGACACCCACACACTAGAAATCCTGTGTGTTCCCATGGTTCGTCCCTTGAACATAGATGTATCGGCATATAGTAAATTATGTTATGAGAAACACAGAGCATATGCCTCCAAAACATAGAGCATATTTAAGGAGTGGGGATGGGTGATGGGATGAGGACAGGGAGGTAGATATGGGATGGCCTTTGGGTTTAATGATATATAAAAATTACGTTTCTACTTATAATGTAGCAAACAATAAATTGGTAGACAGGGAAATTGGACCCCTAAATATGTGCCTGGCCTGGTTTCTATTTAGACAAAAGACCTCCGGGAAATATTTTTATTTGCCTGAGAGTTAAATGGACCAGGAGAAAAAATGGCTTTAGTGAACACTGAAGTGGGTGTAATGCTGTCCGTGGTGCTGAATACTCCGTTGTCCCAGATGTGCCAAGGGGGCTCCGGAGGCTGGTTAGGGAACACCTTGCCATGTTAGTGTGCTGATGATAAGAAAGAAAGGGGCTCAGGACAAAGTGTCATTTCTCTCCCTACGAAGCAACTCTGAATGCCCAGGGTAAAACGGCCAGATGAAAAATAAAACAATAAATCAAGTGTAGAAGGCTGGAGGTTTCGATAGTTGAATCTTCCCTTTTTTGGTCAGAGCCAATCAGATCAGAGATTTCTGCTGCTTAGCTCCTGAAAGGAAAAGTGGGGGAAGGGAGAGAGAAAATGGCTACATTCCCCCCTTGAGCCACATGATCCATTTCCCATGTGACACATTCCAGAGCCTTGGAAAAGAGAAGGGAGGGGCGCCAAGAGAGTGGGGCTGGGGGTGGGAAGGTGGTTTAATGGTCTACCCTGCACAGCGTCATCTTGTCTCCCCACCAGGAAGCGGGCTGTGAGCCAAGGGAGAGGCAGAAGACAGGTGTGAATGCGTCCCCAAGCTTTCCCGCTGGTTTTCAGCATTCTCCAAACTCCCATGCAAGGGCTGTTCCTGACCAAGAAGACCCAACGAGACCGCCTCTAAAATCAAGTCCTGATGGAGGTATGTGCTGCTAGTGATCCTACAGTGTTCTGCTGAAATTTGGCTTAGAGGACAAAATACCTTCTCTTTTTCCAGGCAATTTGGAGATTTTTTCTTGGTTTATTTGCTGGTTAGGGGTTTTAGATTTGTTATGGGTCCAGAAAAGATGCCTAGGTAGTTCTGCAAAATGAATAATTCACCAGAGTAAGTGCCTGTTGAAGAAAAATTAGATAGAAATTCTGGATAGTGATAATTAATAAAACAAAGAATTAATTGATGAAAATGATTTTTTTCTTTAAATCCTGGAAAGAGGAAAAAATATTACTGAAACCAACTAGAATTTATTGCCGCTTCCATAAAATCCTTTTTCATCCCTTTTCCAGCTGCTTATTCTGAGCTCCTGTTCCCAGAGGTTATTGGCAGTGGCTTAGGGAGCCTGAGTGGGCAGGCATGCTGTGTCTCTGTGCTGTGCAATCATCTTCCTTCCGATGCTCCTGCTACCAGGAGTGCTTGGGACTGTCTCCAGCGCTGGTTCTGGGCAGTAGACTGCCGCTGGATTTCAGATCTCATAGAATCACTCCCAAGAGGGCCCCCAGCAAGTTCTCAAAGGACTCCTCCGAAGTTACAGGCTGAAATAATCTGCCATGCCCTCAGATCTCGGGGTCTTTGACCATTTGTACCCAGCAGAGAGAAAGAAGCTAGCAAATTTAAATTTTTTGTCTTTACATTACAACACTTACAAAGTTCTTGCTCTACAGGGTCTGGCAGAAGTAAGGCCTGCTCGACTGTGGTTGGTAGGGTAATAATATGGGTGTAATAATTTATAGTTTTAATTTGAATATTTCACCCAAAATGTCTTATGGTATGCTTGAGTGTGATATTGTTATGTTGCAGAATTACATGCAGATTTTGTCACAAAAGATTTTGTAATAAAAAAGGGGCATTATCTGTGCTGGACCCTGTATGTAAAGCATCAGTGTAAGCACAAATAATCAGTCATTTAATCCTTATAATAATCCTCTGAAGGAGTTGGTAATTAGTGCCCACATTTTGGTGACGAAGAAACTAAGGCACAGAGAGGTTAGGGAACTCGCCCAAGGTCACACAGATAGTAAATACTGGAAACAGGATTTGGGCCCAAGAATCTTCACCCCAGATTTCATGATCTTAACCACTGAACTATGCTGCTTCTCTGCTTGTGTTATTTTAAATAATGTCAGCAGTTGATTTGGTTACAAATTTTGATCAGCTGATGCTACTAGAAGATTGAGTCAGGTTGCCTGGCTAAAACAGAACCCCAGTGACATCTATATTTAATCTTGAGTTATCCCAATAGTCACAGTCTTTACCCCCAAATAACCCAGTAAGTAATTGCCTGTTCTCTTGCCCTTGTGCTGTATAGATATCTAGTAGTAAAACACTGTGTTTCTATGGTGACCAAATGATGTCTAAAGGAAAAAAAGGAATCTAGAATTACATCATGCTTGATTTTTTTAAAAATTGAACCTAGAAATCCTTCCAGCATTAGAACCTAGTAATAAGACCAGTCTAAACATGTTCTCTTTACAAGCACTTACCTGGTTTTCAAAATAAAATAAATAGATTAAAAACTTCTAAAAATTTTAATATAAACTATGATATCAAACTGACTAGATTTGGTGCTTTAAAATAATGTTATCATACCTTAAAACAAGGGAATGGATCTCTTTGCAAATTATTTTAGGTTTTTAAGGGAGCAAGAGGAAGGGTTTTTTTCTGGGAATTTCTGAGACATAAGGATTTTCTTCTTTTGGTCTGTGTGGTTTCCCTCCTGGTCCTAGACAATACAAGATGACTGATCTCATTCTTATATGCAGTGGGAAAACTAAGAATTTACTAGGTCAAAGATACAAAGAGGAAGATTAGGGATAGGAAGCTGAAATTTGTGAAATTCTTCACAAAACAAGGTGCTTCCCTTCAGGGTTTCATTGAAGAACACTCTGAAGAGTAATTGTGCCCCTTGTAGCATTGAACTTTAGTTCATCCTTCAGATTAAGCCTTTCATCCCTGCTGAAATCTACATTGCCCTGGGACAAGGAACACTTTCACACTAATGCAGTCACCTGAAGGGGGCTTCTGGTGTCCTCCCATCTTTGGACCACGTAGAGCCAGGCCTGGTTTATGGTAAGCTCTCATATGTACTGGCAAATAAAGAATGAGAAGACTCAAGACGGACAGCATTCTGCTGGAGCCAGTTTGGGGCTCGTGCCTGTTTTGTTTTGCATGCATTTGTAGGGAGGATAGTGAGGAGATAAATGCGCAGTAGAAGGAAACTTGGTAATGGTCAAAATTATGCCTAAAACTTAGGTATGCTAGTCAGACCGGCCCTGGAACAATGGCAGGAGCTCACAATAGCAAGATGTAAGCCATCAGTTCTTTCCTGGGGATTGCCAGTACCCCTGACATTTTCCTTATATTTAGAATGAAGTTCTTTTGATATTTTTTAATTAAATTCATTGGGGTGACATTGGTTAATAAGGTTATATAGGTTTCAAGTGTACATTACTATGATACATGGTCTATATATTGCATTGTGTGCCCACCACCCAAAGTCAGATCATCTTCCCTCACCAGCCATTTGGCCCCCTTGACCCTTTACTGCTCCCCAATACCCCTTCCTCTGGAAACCACCACACTGGCGTCTGTGTCCGTGTTTTCTAATATTTTTCTTTACATCCAGGCGGAAGCACCACTAGCAGTCTCATTTTGGTCTGATGTTTTGCCTGGCACCATTTCCCAACATTGAAACAGTTAACTTCGGGTTGAAAGTTAATGTCTTGAGAAGGTCAGTTTCTTCCCTGGGCCTCCCTGTCCTAATCGCCTGTGGACCCCAGATCCTAGAACACTGCACCAAGAGCTCACAGAACTACAGGATTTCTCCCAGGAGATTCCTGGGATCTTCAGTGTCAGAGTGGGTTGGAGCCAGGCAGCCTTTCCCATCCCATTTGCAGTTAGGACCTGGGATCTCCAAAAGATGGTCTCTGAGCATTTGAAAGGTCGCTTAGGATTTGAATTCAAGTTAACAGACCGATTAGGGTTAAAATAGTCACCCCTCTTGATAATGTACACAAACATAACTTTTCTATTTTTCTCTATCTAATTAAGTTGCTAAGGAGAGGAAGAGTGGGGCTGTGGATAAGGTATGCATGCTTGAATTCTATTCTCTCATCCTGCCTCCACTGTTTGTTACCTGCAGAGTGAGCTGTGCAAAAGCAGCAGCCCTGCAGGAAGCACTAGTGCTGCATGCCCACTGCACTGAGGCAGGACTTCCCAGATAAGCAGGTAGGCTAGTGCACACAAGAGGTGTCCATCCGGAAGCCTAGCTGGGCTTCATACTCATCCCTTGCAATGTGAAAGGGGCCGTCTACTCAACCAGCTGAACAAGAGAGGACAAGAGAGAGAAAGCGGAGAAGCTTTCCCTGGAGTGGGGGCTTTGCCCAAGTAAGCTTTCAACTTGGAGGCTAGGAGTGAAAGAGGAAAGAGAAGAAGGACAATGGGTGTGGGTGAAGGATACAGGAAAGTCCTGCCTCTGCCCTGCCTTTCAGTCACAGTGACCTGCCAACTGCTAGTCAACCCTGCCGATGCGTCGTGCCCTGCCAGCATCATTAGCAAATCCTTCCTAAGGTACGTACGTAACGAGGAGGAAGGACCAGAGTGGGTGCAGTTTCTCCTATGAACCAAAGCAAAAGTTGAGATGTGAGGAGAGGTGACCAATCCAAGAGGATAGTTTGAAAAGCAGAGAGGAGTTGCCACCATCATGGGTGTATTTCCCTGTCTGCGGATCACTTTTCCTTGGCTAAACTTTTAAAGCATTCATCTCCTGGAGCCTTTCATTCAGCAGACCTTCCTAGGCTCTGGTGTCTTCATGTTTAATCTTGATGGAAGCCTTATGATATGCATTATTAGCCCCAATTCCTGACCAGGAAACTGAAGCTCAGAGAGATTAAGTAGTCTAAAAATATATGGCAGAAAAATATATATGCACTAACCGTGTGAAACATATGCAAATACACATTTAATCATGGTTTTAGTGATATGTATGTATATACACATATGTGCATAGATTGTTCATAAAAATATACATTAATGCAAATTCAAATCTAACTTTTGTTCCATGAACTTGAAGGTTGCTTTCTTGGAAAATCCTGATTGCAGACAATGGCGCAGATCAAATGTGCCCAGAGTGTTGATGTGAATTTGATGTGAGACAGATGTAAATGCTTCTGAAAAATAAGAGTTCTTAGTAATTCCTCAGTCAGTGCTTATACTTGGTTCTTAATGAATCTTTCACCTTCTTTTCAAATAGCTTTAAACCACATTTCTTTTTTTTTTTTTTAAAGATTTTATTTATTTATTTTAGAGAGAGGAGAAGGGTGGGAGACAGAGAGGGAGAGAAACAGCAATGAATGGTTGCCTCCCACATGGCCCCCATGGGGACCTGGCCCGCAACCCAGGCACGCGCCCCGACCGGGAACCGAACCGGGACCCTCTGGCTCCCAGCCCGCGCTCAATCCACCGAGCCACACCAGCCAGGGCATAAACCACATTTCTTATATAGCCTTTCGCTTTGAGTGTAGGGAGTCTGCTCTTTGCCTCCCTGCCTCTTTCCCACATAAGTCTCACTACTAGAGACGTTGGTACTGAAACCAGAGCTTGGAAATGAAACTGAACCTTTACCTCTGAAACCACTGTTTGCCTTTACTTTAACTCAGTGAGCACACTGTAAGTGTTCAGAAAATGTTTGCTGTAATAAGTTAAATTGCATATGGTGATGTAAAAATTCCTTGGCCAGATTGTTTTGTTCAGAATTCAAAAGACCCCCACACTGGGAAGAGAGGTGCGGAGAATTGGTAGAGCACAGTCGGGGTTTTAGTGAGTGTTTCTTCCCTGTGGAAATACAGGTGGTGGACAGGAGGAAAGCAAATGCAGGTGGCAAGTCTTTGACCAGACCACTTCTTGCAAGGAATCTTCAATGAGGGATTGTTGGCACACCCAGGATAATTATTGAGGAGGGCTTGGCTGCCCCCTAGGTAAAATTTGGCCCCTAGGAGTTTTTGGAGATACGTCCTACTCTTCTTGGATGTCAAAGGCTCACAGTGCTGGCCTCCAGCAACCCCAAACAACCTTCCTCTCTTTTCATCAAAACGCACTCTCAGTGTGAGCTCTCGGCTCAGTGAAGGTGGTAGGTTATAGGTTAAATGAGTGTGTGTTGTTCATCCCAATGTCTGCCTATCAGCTTCAGTTCCTAGAGTTAAAACGACCTTGGAAATCATCCAGACCAACTCATTCATATTGTAGACATGGAAACAGAGATCCTGAGAGATTGATTTACTTAAGGTCCTTACACAGATGATTAAAAAAAAAAAAAGACTTAGGTCTCTTGACTTGCTCTTTATTGCTTACAAACCCAGGTTTCTTGGCCCCCAGTTCGACATTTGAGGTGAAGTACCATTCTCTTTAAGCCTTTCAGGATTTTTAATATTCTAGCTGCTGGTTGGGTAGTGGAAAGTGATAGATAGGATGGCTGGTATAAATTTTAGTCTTCATACTCAATTATATAAGAAATGGTATATTGGATTAGTTTCTATTGCCGCTGCAACAAACTATCACAAAGTTAGTGGCTTAAGATAACGTTTATTATGTCACAGTTCTGCAGGTCTGAAGTCTGGT